>JAJONR010004915.1:0-58807 GCA_029582245.1 Solanum etuberosum | reverse complement strand
AAGTTATTCAGGAGTTGGGTAAAGCCAAGGTAAGTGTTCCTTTCAGATTCTTTTCAAGCTTAAGTTGTGTTTAGCATTCCAACTCGCATACTCGTACATTCAATGTACTGATGCCATTTGGCCTGCATCTTCTTATGATGCAGACATAGACAACCACGATCAGCATCCAGCGCATCGTTGATTCTAGTTGAGCTCCAGACTTGTTGGTGAGCCTCCTTTCTTCCGGAGGATCCCTTTTATTGCTTTTAGTAGTTTTAGTTTCATTAGGATGTCGTGGGTCTTGTACCGACATCCATCTCAGTTGTTTAGAGGCTTCATAGACAGTCATATGTTAGTTCTTGAGTTTTATATTTCCTGTTTTAATGGTTGAGACTTGAGTTTCCATTTTGGCTAAGTTTAATATTTCTTAAAGACATTTGCATGAGTTATTCTTTGAGATTATTTCTTATGTTTAAGACTTCCGCTGAGTAAGTAAGCCAGGCTAAGGGTTCGCTTGGGGCTAGCAATGGTTCTCGAGTGCCAGTCCCGCCAGGGGTGTAGGCTCGGGGCGTGACATCTTTGGGTGCTCCGGGCGTCATATCCATGGGATAATACACACGAAAAATAGAGATTTTTATGCGATTCCTAAAAAAGGGACTGTAGATGCGAAAATGGGCATGAAAAAATTTGTGTGAGGATATGTGATGGTTCCCGAACTCAATACGGATGTCCTCATAAATTTTTTTGAGAAAAAAATTTTGGGTGCTCTTGGCGCCAGTTCTATGGGCTAATACACACCAAAAGTAGAGGAATTTGCGCGATTCCTAAAAAAAACATGTAGATGCGGTAATGGGTGTGAAAAAAAATGGTGTGAGTATACGTGATGGTTCCCTAAATCAATACGGAGATTCTCATAAAGTTTTTTTGAGAAAAAAAAATTGGGTGCTTCAGGCGCCAGATTAATGGGCTAATCAACACGAAAAATAGAGCAATTTAAGCAATTTCTAAAGAAAGGCCTTGTAGATGCAGAAATGGACGTTAAAAAAATTGTGTGAGTATACGTGATGGTTCCCCAACTCAATACGGAGGTCCTCATAATATTTTTTAAAAAAATATTTTGTGCTTCGGGCGCCAAATCCATGGGCTAATACACACGAAAATAGAGGAATTTGAGCAATTCCTAAAAAAGGTTTGTATATGCGGAAATGGGTGTGAAAAAAATGGTGTGAGTATACGTGATGGTTTCAAATTCAATACGAAAAATAGAGCAATTTGTGTGATTCTTAAAATAGGGGCTGTAGATACAGAAATGGGAGTGAAAAATTGTGTTAGTATACGTGATGGTTCCCAAGCTCAATACAGATGTCCTTATAAAGTTTTTTGAGAAAAAAAAATTGGGTGCTCTAGGCACCAGATCTATGGGCTAATACACACCAAAAGTAGAGGAATTTGCGCGATTCCTAAAAAAAAGTCTGTAGATGCGGTAATGGGTGTGAAAAAAATGGTGTAAGTATACGTGATGGTTCCCTAAATCAATACGGAGGTCCTCATAAAGTTTTTTGAGAAAAAAATTTGGGTGCTCCGAGCGCCAGATTAATGGCCTAATACACACGAAAAATAGAGCAGTTTAAGCGATTTCTAAAAAAAAGCCTTGTAGATGCAGAAATGGACGTTAAAAAAATTGTGTGAGTATACGTGATGGTTCCCCAACTCAATACGGAGGTCCTCATAAAGTTTTTTGAGAATTTATTTTTGTGCTTCAGATGCCAGATCCATGGGCTAATACACACGAAAATAGAGAAATTTGAGCAATTCCTAAAAAAAGGTCTGTATATACAGAAATGGATGTGAAAAAATAGTGTGAGTATATGTGATGGTTCCCAAACTCAATACGAATGTCCTCATAAATAAATTTGAGAAGAAATTTTTGGGTGCTCCGGGCGCCATACACGAAAAATAGAGCAATTTGCGCGAATCCTAAAAAAGGGTCTGTAGATGCGAAAATAGGCATGAAAGAAATAGAGTGAGTACATGTGATGGTTCCCCAACTTAATACGGAGGTCCTCATAAAGTTTTTTGAGAAAAGAATTTTGAGTTCTCTTGGCGCCAGATCCATGGTCTAATACACATGAAAAATAGAGCAATTTTTGAGATTCTTAGAAAAGGCCTGTAAATGCAGAAATGGGCGTGAGAAAAATGGTGTGAGTATACGTGATGGTTGCCAAACTTAATACGGAGGTCCTCGTAGAGTTTTTTGAGAATTTTTTTTGGGTGCTCTAGGTGCCAACTCCATGGGCTAATACACACAAAAAATAGAGGAATTTGCGCGATTCTTAATAAAAGGCCTGTTGATGCAGAAATGGGCGTTAAAATGGTGTGAATATACGTGATGGTTCCCCAACTCAATACGGATGTCCAGATAAAGTTTTTTGAGATAAATTTTTGGGTGCTCTGGGCGCCAGCTCCATGGGCTAATACAACAAAAAATAAAGGAATTTACGCGATTCCTAAAAAAGGGCCTATTGATACGGAAATGGGCGTTAAAAATATGGTGTGAGTATACGTGATGGTTCCCCAACTCAATACGGATGTCCTCATAAAGTTTTTTGAGAAAAATCTTTGGGTGCTTTCGGCGCCAAATCAATGGGCTAATATATAAGAAAAATAGAGCAATTTACGCGATTCCCAAAAAAGGCATGTAGATGCGGAAATGGGCGTGAAAAAAATAGTGTGAGTATACGTGATGGTTCCCTGATTGAATAACGCTATCAAAGACACTTCATCCAATTCTAAGCGTCAACAATCGTTAATCAGTATAAAACCCAACTGAATGAGTTAGGGTTGAATCATACAGAGAGCGGTACGTATTTGAGATTCAATATGGAAGTACAAATATGCTCAAATCAATCATAGGAATAAAAATGATCGAATAAAAACATCATTCAAATCAGGGGGTGACACGAATGTCAAATGGGGGTTTTGATTTTGAAATTAACAACTACAAACAGCAGCAAACAATATGAAATAACAATAATGAGACGGATTCTTGGGATGTGATTCGATTATAGGCTATTATAGACAAATGGGTAACTGCAACTATTCGAAAATGGCTAAATATTAGAGAGTAAGCTAGGCTATAGAGGAGATAAATTTTCTATCGAACAATTTACCCCGAATCAAGTTGATTTCTCTCGAACATCAACAGGCATGCAAAATAAGAATAGCCCACACCTTAGTCCATTCACTCTCTTGAGCTGAATGTGTGGAAAAGGGTTTAGGATTCACTCTCTCGAGATGAACTCAGGTCAACCCAATACCAACAGACCATCAATCAAACACCTTAGTTCTAAAACCTCTCTCTCTCTCGCAAGCCAAGAACACAAAGGTAGAATCGTATTTGCAACTACAATTCTTAAATCGACCCACAATAAATGATTGAACTCACTTTTAAATAGCAAATAAATTAACAATTAGCAATACCCGTAAGCTAAATCAGTCCATAATCACATAATCACACCCCAAAAATTGAGGTTTTAGCTAGACATCATAAAAAGGTAAAAACAGTTACCAAATATATTATCCATCAACTGGTAAGTGTAGATTCGTCCTTACAATGCTCCAATTCTAAGAATATCACAGACCCACTTCCAATTTCTCAAAAGTGAAAAACTTCAATTCTTCAAAGTTTAGAAAAAACTAGAGAAAACTTATCTCCCAGTTCAAAACTCAAATAATAGATTCTAAGATACGAATTGATATAAAAATTCATACTAAACTAAATATTCAAAGACATATTTATAGTCGCCGAAAATGTGCTGCGAAGAGTCACTCGGCGAAGTAAGTCGGGCTCGCCGAACCACTCGACGATCCGCCCTTTGGTCACTTCGTTCTCCCTTCTGCCTTGGCATTCAGCATCCTCAAGGTCTGTAACTTTGGGTGATCCAACACTGCATCGCGGAACCACTCGATGATCCGCCGACTGCTCCTTTCTCTCGCCAACTTGATTTTTACCCTCAGAGCTTGGCACATTGGAACTTTATGCAGTCAAATGGCCATTCGGCGACTCGCCAGGTGGACTTGGCGATCACCAGGCTCTCTTTTCTTCATTCTTTCAGCTCGCTTTGTTCCTTTTTGCACCTTAGTGTCCTTGCTTTGTTCCCCAATCCATAATCCTGAAAATCAAGGATTTTACATCAGTTATTGGCACAAACTAAGCATTTGAGGACACTAAACTTATACAAAAAAATCCTTAAATGAGTCCAAATCTCGGACTCATCATTCCCCAACTCAATACGGAGGTCCTCATAAAGGTTTTTGAGAAATAAAATTAAGTTTCTCCGGGCAGTAGATCCATTGGCTAATACACACGAAAATAGAGAAATTTGAGCGATTCCTAAAAAAGGGCTTGTAGATGCAGAAATGGGCGTGAAAAAAATGGTGTGATTATACGTGATGGTTCCCCAACTCAATACGGATGTCCTCATAAAGTTTTTTGAGAAAGAAATTTGGGTTGCTCCAGGCACCTGATCCATGGGTTGATACACACGAAAAATAGAGCAATTTGAGCGATTTCTAAAAAAAGGCATGTAGATGCGAAAATATGCGTGAAAAAAATGGAATGAGTATACGTGATGGTTCCCAAACTCAATACGGAGGTCCTCATAAAGTTTTTTGAGAAAAAAAATTTGGGTACTCCGGGCGTCAGATCCATGAGCTAATACACACGAAAAATAAAGCAATATGCGTGATTCCTAAAAAAAGGCAAGTAGATGCGGAAATGGGTGTGAGAAAAATTGTGTGAGTATACGTGATGGCTCCAAACTCATTACGGAGGTCCTCATAAAAATTTTGAGAAATTTTTTTTGGGTGTTCCGTGCGCTAGATCCATGGGCTAATACACACGAAAAATAGAGCAATTTGAGCTATTCCTAAAAAAAGGCTTGTAGATGCGGAAATGAGCGTGAAAAAGATGTGTGAGTATACGTGATGGTTCCCCAACTCAATACGGTGGTCCACATAAAAAAAATTGAGAATATTTTTTTTGGTGCTCTAGGCGCCAAATCAGTGGGCTAAACACATGAAAAATAGAACAATTTGCGCGATTCCTAAAAAAAGGCCTTGTAGATGCGTCAATAGGCGTGAAAAAAATGGTGTGATTATATGTGATGGTTCCTCAACTCAATACGGAGGTCCACATAAAGTTTTTTGAGAAAAAAAATTGGGTGCTCCGGGAGCCAGATCCATGTGCTAATACACACGAAAAATGGAGCAATTTGCGCGATTCCTAAAAAAGGGTCTGTAGGTGCGGAAATGGGCGTGAAAAAAATGGTGTGAGTATACGTGATGGTTCCCCAACTCAATACGGAGGTTCTCATAAAGTTTTTGAGAAAAAAAAATTGGATGCTCTGGGCGCTAGATCCATGTGCTAATACACATGAAAAATAGAGCAATATGTGTGATGGCTAAAAAGGGGCATGTAGATGCGAAAATGGGTGTGATAAAAATGGTGTGAGTATACATGATGGTTCCAAACTCAATACGGAGGTCCTCATAAAGTTTTTTGAGAAAAAAAATTGGGTGCTCCGGGTGCAAGATCTATGGGCTTAATACACACGAAAAATAGAGCAATTTGCGTGATTCCTAAAAAAGACCCTGTAGTTGCGGAAATGGGCGTGAAAAAATGGTGTGAGTATACGTGATGGTTCCCCAATTCAATACGGTGGTCCACATAAAGTTTTTTGAGATAAAAAAATTTGGGTGCTCCGGGCGCCAGATCAGTGGGCTAATGCACATGAAAAATAGAGCAATTTGCGCAATTTCTAAAAAAGGGCCTTGTAGATGCGGAAATGGGCGTGAAAAAAATGGTGTGAGTATACGTGATGGTTCCCCAACTCAATACGGTGGTCCACATAAAGTTTTTTGAGAAAAAAAATTTGGGTGCTCCGGGCGCCAGATTAGTGGGCTAATACACACGAAAAATAGAGCAATATACGCAATTCCTAAAAAAGGGCCTTGTAGATGCGGAAATGGGCGTGAAAAAAATGGTGTGAATATACGTGATGGTTCCCCAACTCAAAATTGTGGTCCACATAAAGTTTTTTGAGAAAAAAATTTTGGGTTCTCCGGGAGCCAGATCAGTGGGCTAATACACACGAAAATAGAGGAATTTGCGCGATTCCTAAAAAAAGGCCTATAGATGCGTAAATGAGCGTGAAAAAAATGGTGTGAGTATACGGCCGGGAATGCTCTACCTGAGTCCTTTTGCCTCATACTTGTATTTTCTGAAATTTGGTGTTCGATATTGTATTGTCCCTTGACTAATTTAAATAGAGTTTGCATTGCATAAGCCTATTAACGGGGAAACACTCATGGTTAGGATTTTGAAATTTTTTCATTTCTAACGATTCGAACCTCAAACATCTAGTTAAGCATGAAGAAATATACAAATTAAGTAAGAGTACCTCAAACATTTTCGAATCTTATTTTATATGATTTTCCGTTTGTTATTGATACATTAGGCCTAATTTTTATTTTTATTTTAAATAAATCAAACCAAAATAAATAAGTGTAGTTGAATCATTAGGAGCTAGAACTTGATGAAGAACTGCTAACAAAAACTTATTTGATTGATGGCAAAATTAAATACTTGAAAAATGATTACAAAATGAATTGATTCGTGATTTAGAACAATCTATTATAAAATTATTCGATTATGAATGACAAGGATATAAAATAAAAATACTTACAACCCGCACAGAGTGTCTAAGTATTATGAGCAATACATGCCTTGAACAAGATACATCTTGAATTGTGACACAGTTCATTTGTTATCAAACAAATCTTTTTGTATCTCAATCAGATAAGATTCTTCCTTAGCAACGTCCAAAGCAACAAGTATTTTTTGTACTCCATTCACACATGCTGGTTCAAGTGAATGATCATTCCATTTTAAAGGCCTCCATGATTGGTCATTTCCGTTAATAGTTGAAATTGAACATTTAACCCTTTCTGATTAAGTTCATATTGACATTGAAAAATGACCAATTTGGGCAAAATCCAAGCCCGGCTGTAATGTGATCTTCTTCTCTGTTTGAAGACAAATATGGATTTGGTAGAGTTGTCACATATTCCATAGTCATCGAATTACAAATAGCATGAGAGAATGATGAGGATCTTTTAATATTGTGTTCAAAGTGTGAGTAGGCAAACCTATTTGTTTTTGAAAGGATTTCTTAAAAAGTCCTTGTAAATTTGTTTATTTGTTTTTCATAGTTTGAGTTTGATTTAATCATTGAGAATTGAATGTTTGGATTGGTATTAAAAGGTTTGATATCGAATTTGGAGTTGAATTGAACTACCTTGAAATAATCATCAGTTTTGATATAGTATTCTAACAAATGTCATGTGTCTATATATGTAATATTTATTATTAAAAAATTGTTCATTCAATTTTAGTAAAATATTTAATAGATCATAGATTCGTTTATATGTACGTTTACTTATATAGTAGATGATTTAATTTATAAAGTTTTAGTAGGCGTTTGGACATGCAATTTCATCTTGTGATTCAAAATCATCTAGCACCTCGAATCATTTTATTTGGCATTAAAGTTTCATTTTTATTTTAGCAATATAATTGGAAGACCTATCTACTTGTCACGACCCAGACCGTCGTGATTGGCACCCACACTAACCCTCCGGTGGGAGAACCATTACTACACCCCGACTAAGCAACTTAACAAAAAACTAAGCATTTAAAGATACGGAAGCAAGTTTAAATGACTAAATAAATACGGATTTCCCATAAACTCCAAAGGTCCAACAAACAACTATCGCGGAAATTTAACCCCTAGAACTGAAAGTCGTTGTACCAAAACTCTGTTAAACAACAAGTCTAAGAAAAAAGGGGTGCAACCCCGAAACTAACATAAGCAAAAGTCTAACTAAACCGTCTGAGTCCGAAAAGAATGGATTAAACAAGGAAGGATCCATGGCAGCCTGAAAGAACTGGCTCACCCTCAAATCCGGTCTTCGATCAATGATTCCCTAGCTGAGGTCTATCAGTAGCCGCCTGAAGATTCCCTGTACTCAACAAAGAACGAGTAGGTGCAGTATCAGTACACAAACCACAGTGTACTGGTAGGATCACGCGGCTACTCCAGTAAGCGGAACATAAGCAAGCAATCACAACACAGTAAACACATATACAGAAAACATACAATTTTCCAATATCAATGACAGACAGATATGAATGTAATAATCACAAGTGGTCCTCTCATGGAACCCACACCCAAACTGTTAGTGTGTCGGAACGTGACACCCGATCCAATATACGTGTGTCGGAACGTGACACCCGATTCAATATATGTGTCGGATCGTGACACCCGATCCAATATATGTGTCGGAACGTGACACCCGATCCAATATATGTGTCAGAACATGACACCCGATCCAGTCAGCACAACCACAATCACAATCACAATCACACCCATATTGAACATTACTCATAGTCATACAATCAAGTATTAGGTTCATGGCATGTAATTGTTCATACATAATCATTTCATTAGATTCGGTTCACATTTCTCTATTCACATACACGCATGCATACAATGAAACAATTAACCGGCATATATCACACAAACAGAAAATCGAACCATCACCTACCTCGAAACCAAGCTTGAATAGGTAGTTGTGTGAGAAATGTGGATATGTAGGTAAATATGTGTCAAGGGGGTTCAATGAATAGTAAAATAAATAAATACGCTTTACTTGCGAATAAATATGTAAGAAAATTCATTTTTATTTTTTGTATTTTTTGCAAGAAAATCCGCAAGTAATTTACCTGCAGAATTTAAATCCCTAGGTAAATTAGTTGGGAATTTTGAAATTCGCAGGAAATAATTACCTACGAAGGTTTTGCCTTCGGATTCTTTTTATAGGAAAATCCGCAGGAAACTTATTTTCTTGCGAATTTTCATACATAATCCCCAAGAAAATCTCCATGCAATTCACACTTTTCTTGTAGTGGGTAATGACATTTCAAGGAGGAAATAATTCCACTTTAAAATAGCTCAGGAGGATAATAGGACCCCTGTGAAGTATAAGTATGTAGTTGAAAATCCGGTAATAGATTGGGGCATTTGATCATTTTCTCCTTTTAGAATTTTCTGTACCATATAGAAAGATAATAGATATCAACCTGGATAGAAGAGTTGCATTTTTGTGACCTGAGAAATTTAAGCTATGGCATAAAAAAAAATGAACCAATAGAAATCCACTTATCTTCAAGAATGTGTAATAAAATATGAATTACTTGATATTATTGTTTTAAAATCTTATAACAGGAGGTTCCTTAACTCTCTATGAAAAAAGGAACATCACCAATGTGTTACTTTAAATAACATAAAGATCTTATTATAAATATTCAGATTTCCAAATATCAAATGCCAATTTGGTATAATTAAGGTATTGAACTTTATACTTTGATTTGATGTTAGGTTAAACATTGATCCTCATCCTCTAATTTAACCATTCTAAGTGCAACTCAAAGTTAGAGATGCAAGAAAACAAACAACTGAAAAAGATAAGATAAGGAGCAGAAGAGTGTGAGAAATAGAAACAATGAGGACTACCGTGATCATGTCATACATTATTTAAACGACAAAGAGAACAACTTGAAAAGGATGAGGAAGCAGTCTAGTCTCTAGTATGCACTACCGTTTTGTTATCATGTCATACATTATTTAAATGAGATGTAATTAGTCGAGGTCCATGCAAAGTTGGTTATAAAAAAAAATGAATAATCTTCTAAAAAAGGCGATGGATAGTGTTTTACACAAAACTAGTGATCATGACAGTTGACAATAAGCCATTGCTAGTGAGCTTCCCTTCATTTTCTCACTAGTGTCACCGGTTATGTTCTGATTGAGACACTAATTCATGTTTTTAGATCTTAGATATAATCTTTGATCTTGTTGATATCAAAGTTGTCAACTTTATCAAAAGATCTCTTTAAATCGTGAATAGACATATCAAGAAGACCTTCACAAGTGTTGAAGAGCTAGCATCTCAGTGTTTTTATGTGAGTGATGATGGGTTTAAATGTCATATTTAGGTTCCTTTGGATTCAACAATCACGAAATTTTGTTGCTCAGAGATGTGGAAGACCAAGTAAAAGCATAAAATCCAATTTAAAACATATACATAGAAAGATAGTACTGTACATTTTATGCATATTATAAGGTTCTTCTTCATAAGATGTAGTAAAATTCATTGTCCTTTGACAAGTTTTTCATTTTACGCTACAATCATGTAAAAGATATCAAAACACTATATTACCTTATAATTGTAAATAATATTATAGGTAACTTTTCTTTCACTCTATCAAAACAAACCAATTCAAGATAGATAGATATTTATGAGATTCAGTCAAAGAGAGACAAATCAATTTAAGGATGAAATACTGAAATAGCAAGTCTAAAAAAGATCCTAAAAATGTCTTAAAACAATAATCGTCAAAAACAGGGTCATAAAACTCATGCTCATGTCTTGAAAGTTTTGAAACAAAAAGTCTTTAGATTGTTTTTCCTCAACAAAAAAAAAGTAACAGGTCTACTAAATTGTTGGCATGATAAAAATACATGTAAACTACATGTTACGTGCATTTTCGCCTGAACTTGTTCCGAAAAATCAAATACATGCTTAAATTATCATGGCAATATATTACACACTTTTATTATTTATAAGTGAATTTAATATCACCCATACTCTCACAGTATGTGGTACTTTACACTTGCCGTTACATTAGCTATGTCAGCGCCACGTCAAAAATTATAATTTTATATCCTTTGTTTTATTTTGTTTGTTTGATTAATTTGGAAAAAAATCCGAAAAGTCCTAGTCATTTGCGTTGAAGAGATTGATATCTTCTTTTTTATTTTACCTAAAATCTTGTGTGTTTTGTTACAAAATCCTAATATGTAGTTCTATTTATATTTATGGTCAACATCACTACAAATATTAATTACTTGCAAATATAAATAATTTTTTTGTTGAAATTCTTACAGAGAGTTCACATCACTTTGGTTCGCAAGGTTAGATGATTTTTACGACCTAACTTTAAATGTTTGCATTTCTACATCTCAAATTTAATGAGTTAGATTATATTGATTGCATTTTCACCTCTTTTGATACGAGCTAGATTGATTGCATTTTTTTCTTTCTTTTATGTATATCTTACTTAGTACTGCTGATTAATATTTAGAGAAAAAACATAAAGTAATCACTAAAGTTGTCCCGAATTTTTAAAAAGACACATTAACTTTGCGAGCGTTCTATTACCCCACAAAAGTATTGAATATCTTTGTAAAATGATCATTTTGACCCATTTTTTCACTATGTTTGTGAACACTCAAATAAAACGCGTGAAGGTCTATTTTAACTGTCAAAAACCAATTAAAAAATGCCACATTTCAACTGTTTTCTTTATTAATTAATTAAATAATTAAATACTTCATCTTCCCCAAATTTGTTGTTGGAGAAGATTTTTTCAAACAAGTACTTTTAGGAATCAACAATGGTGACATCAACCTCGACACCAGGTTCAATGGTGATTGAGGTGATTTGCTTGACAACATTTGGGGAGCTAAAATGGTCAGTCCGCGCTCGTGAGCCCGCAGCTCAAACTTGTCCCATGTATTTGTGCCTTCTCCACAGGAAGACTTCCTAGGGAGATCCCCAATGACCAATCCTCGCATGAATTGCTAAGGATCCAATAAGTCCAACACCGATTCCTATCTCGAAAACGTGTTTTCTCCTCTTTGAACTAAAAAAGAATCCCTTTGTAGCCAATCATTTATTAAAAACTCTACCCATCTATGTTCTAGATGGGGTATATCTCGCCAAACTGGATAAAGCTAACCCAAAATTCCTTTATTTATTTATCATTTTTTATTATCGGATCTAATTTTAACAGCCGGAACAGTAACAATGAAAATGGCCCCCTCTTTAGTGAGATTATATGAGCAAATGCCCGAACCAAAATATGTTATGATTGCATCACGATGCCTAAGGACATGATCTAATAGATCGTTGTGCCGAGTAGTTGGACAGACCAAATCCGTATACATTTTCTCAAGATTCTTAACGTTTTTGGTAAAAAGAGTGATCCTATTCAATCTTCTCTCGAGCTCCTCTTACCCTGATTTTGTCGGCTTCATTGTCGCATACGCCATACTTTGATTTGATGAAGAAGATGAAGACCTGGCCGCAATTTCGATTTTCTTTAAGGAGGGTGGGAGCAAATTTCGATGGAAAAGAAGTGTAAATTTGAAAAAAGAAAAAGAAATGGAGGTGTTTTTTAAGATTCGGGTCAGATTATCCTCACTTTTATTAATATTTAAATTTAATTAAAATGATCAAAATGGTGAGCATCACGCGCCTCTTTATAGATGAGGAAATGAGTCAAAATGGTCTATTTACAAGGGTATTTAATAGTTTTATGGGGTAATAGGACACGCATGCAAAGTTAATGTGTCTTCTTAAAAATTTGAAACAACTTCAGTGGTGACTTTATGTCTTTTCTCCTATATTTAAATCTATTTCTAGAGTACACATCATGCTCGTTTTCACATTTGTTATTCGATGACTATGAAATATGTGACAACTCCACCAAATCCATTATTGGTCTTCAAACGGAGGTGATCGATCGCACTATAGCTGGACTTGGATTTTTCCCAATTTCATATTAGTACAAATTGATCGTTTTTCATATCATGTAAATGGAGTGTTATATTGTACTACAGTGAGTGTTGATAATGATCCATATCCTTATGATACAACAATACTTGTTGCTTTTGACGTAGCTAAGAAAGAATTTTATCAGATTGAGGTACCAATACAAAGCCAAGACCACAATGTAAATATAGAGAAAATAAAGGAGGAAAGATATGTTTGATGACATATGGAATGTGTCACAATTCATCTTGTTTAACTAATAATTTTAACATTTTGGTTCTTTTAATTTGTAATCATATATTCTTAATTCAAGTGTTTAATTTTTTAATCTTGTTAGCAGATTTTCAAGTTCTATCGATCAGGAACAATATGTTAATAAATGTACATGGCCTAGCAAAATCAAAATAAATGAATCACTAATTAAATAGAGCAACTATATAATTACTTAACATATTGTGAACTACGTATGTACTCACTCTTAATTTGAATATCTATCGTGAAATTAGGAGTGTTTCCATATCAACTAAGCAAAACACAGTTTGAAATGCTTAGAAGAAACAAAACATAAGGTAATTACGATGTCAAGATTGTGATAGGATGAATAAAATCTTTTCATTCTTAACTTCGACAATATGATATCAAATACTGAATGAAAAAAAAAATGACATTAGAAACAACGTATATACAAAGACGATGTGAAACTATAGTTATTTTACTCTAGAATATTTGCTTTAGTGTCATCTATTGAAGCTCAACCAATCAAGGGAATTAAATCATGATAGTTCAATTGGTCAGTTTCTTGAACTTTTTCTTATTGATAAGAGTTTATTTTCTCATTTTGTAAATCTCTCATAAATTATGATAATTCAATTGGTTAGCTTCTCGAACTTTTTTCTTATTGATGAAAATTTATTTTTGCACTTTGTAAACCTCTTGCTTTTTTTCTCCTTCCCCTCCTTTATTATAACAAAAAGTAAAGAGGGAAAAAAAATTAACAAAGCACCTCTTAATAAGCCATATATTTGAAGCATCGTGTACGTACTAAGTAAGAATCACAAATATGTATAGGCAATTTCTTAATGAAAAATAAAGAGCATATATAGTAATATACAAAAAAAAATTTATAATTACATGTATATACATTTGTTAGTTCCCTTCTCCTTTTTTAGTACCAACACAAAAAACAAATATTATTAACTTATAAATTTAATACCAACACAAATAAAATATTTTTAAAAAAATATGGTGTTTACTTTGCTTTGAGTTGATTTTCAATTTTTTTTTATGAAGACCCCTGATTTTTTGTTACGTGTTTACTATCAGTCTAATGATGTTGATTTATGAATACTTCTTGTGGTATTTATAATTAATATAAGTACAATATATATGTTTTTTTTTATTGAAAAATATCTTTTCCAAGCAAATTGTTTGCTTTTTTCTTAAAAATTGTCATTAAAATATTATTTCTTGGGAATAATTCCAATAGAAAAGTTTAATAGAATAAGTATTAAACTTGTTTGCGATGATATAATATATATGGGGATGTAGCTCAGATGGTAGAGCGCTCGCTTAGCATGCGAGAGGTACGGGGATCGATACCCTGCATCTCCATTCTTTTTCTTTATTTTTACGTAAAGCCTGTTTGAATTGATTTTTCTTATGTATTTTAAAGCAAAATTAGTTTTAAGCATTTTTATAGTGTTGAGGTAAAATAAAATAATATTTTAATAATTTATTTTTAAGCCAAAGAAATAAAAATAAGCCAATTCATACATGCTCGTAGTCTATTCTTTATGATCATTGTCGAAAATATATTAATCATTTAGGATGTGATTCGAATAGTGAAATTTTGAAATATATTTTCTAATTTTTTATAGGAAAACAAACTCCTCAAAGGCGAGGAAAATAATTTGTTTAATGAAAATATCGAATCAAGTTCTATAAGTAGAAATTTTATACTGATTGAGTCCTCACCCAACCCCTTTCAATCAACTTTAATACTTTATCTTCACTACCCCATTCCATATAGCTCTATTCCCACTACCTCATACTATTTCTTTACTATTTGTCCAGATTATATATAATTTAAAATGATATTTTAGATACATTTGATAAATCTTTAATTTAAAATTACAAGATTCAAAGTTTTTTTATATTTTAAATTCAGTGTGACTGTTTTGAATCTAAATAGGTCAAACAAATTAAAACGGAAGGAAAAGTAATTATTTCCAAGGAACAACTACTTCCTAATAGTACTTAAATTTATTTATATCCCTTTACACTCTTGGGTGTTTTATCTCATAATAATAGTTATCATGTTTAACTTTTCGAGGGCCAAACTAATTCTTGTCTAGTTTGGTACTCTTGTTATGCTAGATTCAATAATGAACGACTTTTTTAGGTCCAATAATTTTGTTGTGGTAATTTTTGTTTATCTTCAAATAATCTTGCTAATTTTGTTTTTTGGGCCCTTTTCGTTTTTTCTAGTTATTTTTTATTTCACTCATGGAGGCACACATGTTGCTTTGCTTAGTAACATTATGCGTCGGTTTGGACCTTGTCAATGAATCAACATATATAGCCCCATTGGGGAACCCGCGATTACAGACGAAAATTAAGTCAGATATCTAGTGAACATATGCATTTTTAACAAGTATGAGTTTAATAGATATACTAGTAAAATAACGAAATACTGAATTTAGCATCAACAAAACAAATAGTGAATCTTTATCCTTCTATACATGATCACCTTATGAAAAGGTTGTAAGAAAGGGGATTCAAATGGGCTTCTTCTTCGTAAAAGTTTAGAACTTAATTAGGTCAAAGTAGTAATAATTTCCTAGTTGATGTTGGCACATGTAAGTCACGACATCAAAGGTTAGTCACATCCGATAAAGAGTGGGGCATAGCAAGTAAGAAAGCTCAAAGTCAATCGTAAGATCTGAAACATTAATTAGGATAGATAACCGTTTCATGATGAAAGTTAGCAAGTTGTTGAAAATTGATACCACCTACCGGAGCAATAGTTATGCTAATGAACCTGTCGTGAAATTAACATTTAAAACATTAATCAGTGTCTTTATATTTTACATAATATTAGAGTCAGTTCATTTTTGTTTGAACTCTCAAATCACATTCCAATTAAGCATGAATATGAAGAGGTGTTAGAGTCCCACGGTGATTACAAATCGATTAATTATATATTTATATGGCTTTCAAATATAACTTCAATACCCAAAACTTTATTTTTACTTTTTTCACTTTTATAAAAAAAATTATTTTCACGAATTTATCCTAATATTTTTATTTTTATAAAATAACACCATTAAAATTATATTTCATGTTTTTTAATAGAAAATATGTTTAAATTTTAAATATTTATTGCAAAAATATAACCAAATACAATTTAAACTTAAAATTCCAAATTTCTTTTTTTGTTTACATGGCCAAAAGCCCACTACTTGCTGATTTTTTGTTTACACCAGAAATTTGATTGTTTTAGTGGATTTGTAGACTAACGAAAGGGATTTATTTTATTTCATTAGATGTTAAATTATATATTATAAAGAGGGGTGTGTCAATTCCATTTATTTCTTTATGGAGCTAAAATTTTGATTCTTTAATATATAAATAGTAATAAAATAGACTTGACACAATGACATGTACTAATTAGAGAGCCAAAAGTATAGAGTAATAGAGTACTCGTCTCTCCAAGAAGGTTAGTCCACTCAAGATCTTTTTCATAGAAATAGTAGAAACTATAGGATAAATCTTATAAATAAAATTGTCTATAGGAGACAGCCAGAAAGTTGTGGAAACCTCAGGATGATCACTACAAGTCTACAACTTTCTTTTTGGCACAGTAACAAAAGTCCAACAACAAATATCTAACATGAAAAGTTACTATACCTTAAAATGATGTGATATAAGTTTGACATAATAAATAATAGGAAATTTATCCATCATTCTAGGAGCTAATTACTTAGATACACTCTAGTTTATACTCTAGTTTGTAATATTACGTGTCTTACTTGATTTTGATGTCTTCAGATACGTCATGATACATGTATCTCGGATACATGAGTTAAATTTAGGTGTAATTTGTTGTAAATACATTATATCCAAGTGAATTCACATGTATCTGAGATACATAACAAATCTCACTCACCTCCCTCGCCTCTCTCCCATCTCGCTCGCCACTCTCCCATGTATTTGGTATCCCAAATACATGTGAATCACTCCAAATTAATACAAATACATGTATCTAGTGTGATTCGCATGTATCTGCGATACATACGAATCTTGTTCGCCTCTCTTCCCAATCTCACTCGCATCTTTCCCTATTTTTGTGTATCTTATAGCAAATATACATGTGTCTAAGTGTAAGATACATATGAAACTCTTAATTATAGTGGTAAGATATGTAATATTTTGAAAGTATAGGTAATAATAGTATATATATAGTAGTGAAATATGTATAGTTATATTGTTTTTCCATTAATAAATAAACGTGCTCCTTGATAACTATGTCTTTTAAGTTTGATGTGTACAACTGCACAAATAGACACTTAAACAAATATAAAATTGAACACGTAAATACACACTTCCTATCTAACATATAAAAATGATCAATCTGAATATATCTAAACTTGTGGTTGACATGTTGAAGAGGCCAGATCGACAATTCCAAAACTAATCATGTTATAGCGGACATCATGAGGGCCACTAATATATAGTATGAATTGATGTATCAACCATTATAATAGTGGAGCTAATCAAGTTGTTATTATGTTGGCAAACAAGCTACTAGATCTGATAAATCTCATATGTATTATGATTGGAAGGATTTGCCAAAACTAGATATTAGTCCCTACTAATTGAATAAAGTGCAATTACCTATCATTAGGCTTAGGTATGATTTTATTTTTTTTCTTAATTTGTAAGTAAAGACCTTTGCAATCTTGGCCTGTGAGGTTTGTTACGGTGGACTTGCTTCATCTTTTGCCGATGGAATGCAATCGAACTTTGAGAAAACAATTTATTTATGTCATTTATTAAATGTTTGGCTTATTATGTCATTTTCATCTACTAAACGTTAACTGAAATGACATAGATGAGACAAATTTTTAACAAATGACATAGATGAATTTTTTCTCAAAGTTTGAGCTTTTTTTTCTTTAAAAAAATGATTTAATTAATGACGTGACCGAATCATAATTAACCATATGTAAAAATGATTTTGCAAAACTGAAACTATTTTTAGTTAACAAAATAATGACATAGATGAGTGTTTTTTCAATGTTCCTTCAATTTTATCCCTGTGCTCCTCTTATTATTCCTCTTGTTGAGTCACCTTCACTACAGAAATGGTATAGATAAGCCAAACTTTTAAAGAATGACATAGATAAATAAGCATTTTCTCAAAGTTCGATGTCATATTTCAACTTTTTTCCAAAAAAGAAAAATAGGACAACGAAGGAAGTAACTTTAAAAGGTCATTCAACTTTAGAAAAAAATTTATTAAAGTCGTTTAAAATTATTTTTTTATCAAAAAAGTTACTTTATTTTCTCTAATATATCTATAAAGCCATTATAGCCACACAAAAAAAAAAAAAGTTGAAGAGATAATTAGTAATTACAAAAACTTCACGTCAATTTTGGTTTAGTAACACTATTAATTTTTTAAAACCAAAACGATGCTTGACCCAATGGGGGATTGGCTGAGACGGGGAGCTTGGGCCGTCGAGAATCCACGTACCACCACGAGAGAACATTTTTTGGATAAACTCCATATCCTTTTTTCGAATCTCTGATTGAGAGGAGTCATATCAATTCCGAGTCCTAATCTCTCAATTAAAAGGAAAGGTACTCCTGCTAAGGGATTGGGAAGAACACTCTACCACGTCATAGTGGAGTGGATAGTTAGGACAACTAAAATGGAGATCATGTACAACAACAATTCTACATATATTTGATGTCGATTTTATTAAATATAAAAAAAAAATGGATCTTTGTATTAATTATGTTAAAATTAAGATGCGCGTATAAATAGATAAAAATTAATATATTAATCAAATTACTCTTTTAATAAATATTTTCTTAAAATTTGTATGAAATCGTGACAATGAAATGAGAATGGTGGGACTTGTTAGTATGTAATACAGCAAAAGATTTAGTGAGTGTGTATGAGTTACCAACTTTAATACGTAATCTATTTTTGATAACTTTCAAGATTTCGCGTCCAATTCTGTATCATTTGAAAGAGAATTGATGAATTTAAGTTGTTATAAATATTTTCTAGCTCCTATTTACTTTTACTTATTCATAATGAACTTTGCATATATTTTTTTAAAAAATAAAAAATAAAAATATATATATTTTATTATGATACTTATATTTATTGATTCATAATTTTTAATGGATTTGAAATAAGTAATTACTATTCTAATTATTTTTTAAAAAAAAAATTGTATACAATCTTGTGCTGACAATGAAATGAGAACTGTGGGAGTATGTGATACAAAAAAATGTTTTAGTGAATGTGAATGAGTTATCAATTTTAGCTGAGATCAAACTAATTATTGGGTGATAACTTCACACATAATTTGTTTTTGATAACTTTTGAGACTTCACATCCAATTTTGCATGGTTTTGAAAGAGATTTGATGAATTTAAGTCTTTATAAGTATTTTTTTCGTTCACTTTACTTGTTTATAATAGACTTTGAATATTTGTTTAGAAAATAAATGAAATGCATATTTAATCATGATACTAATATTAATTGATGTATGGTTATTATTTTTCGAATTAATTTTTTCTTAAAAATTGTACAAAATCTTATCCTAGCAATGAAATGAGAACAGTGAAAGTATGTTATACATAAAAGGATTTAGTGAGTGTGAATGAGTTACCAATTTTAGCTGAAATCGAACCAATTTTGGATAACTTTCAAGACTTCATATCCAATTTTATATAGTTTTGAAAGAGATTTGATGAATTTTGAAATGAGTAATTAATGTTTCAAGTAAAATAGAAGAAATAATTCTTATATTATTGATAAAATAAAAATCTATTTTTAATATAGTAGATAAGTAAAAATAAAAAAGAAAATAGCATGTGGTTAGATATTAATTGTTTACAAATTATGTGTTTTATGGTTGAAGAGCTGATCAACCAGCTGGGGACTCAATAAGGCTATATTTTAGCTTGACTCACTTGGTTTTGGTTAGAGTTTGGCTCAGCTCAACTCAACTCAACTTGGTTAAAACTCGAGTTTAGTTGAACCAACTCAGTTCAAGTTGAGTTGCTTTAGTCATTTGATCAGTCATTGTATACGTAATATTGCTTCTTTTAAGGTTAAATTCTAATTTTGTTTTGTTTTTTACTACCATCAAGCCTGATCGACTCGACTCTTTTTCTTGTCCGTCGATTTCTCACTTCGTTTCATTCTTTTAATGTACTATCGCTTGAATGAAGACATTTGATCAGTCTGACTTTCCAAAATAGCCCCCACCGGCCATTCAACTTTACAAAACTTGATTTTTCATATCGTTTCAGTTGTCATGGTCGACGAAAAAGAAAGAAATGAATGAATGTTCGTTTTGAAAAAATGTTTAATAATTCAAAACTAAAATTCATCCATTGAACTTCTTTTTTAAAAAAATAAAAAATATTTGGTCATCGGCCATTTTATCAAATAAATTAAACTTTGTTTCTGAATAAATACTAATATTTTTAAATAAAATTTATTTGTTTACTTATTTAATGAATTTAATGTAACTTTAATTCACGGCATTAATTAATACTACTTTATGGGTGAAACGAAATGCAATTAACATTTTAAATTTAAGAATTCCAAAATTTTAAAAAGTTTAATGTTGTACAAAAAAAAAAATTAAATTGACTGTTCTATTATATGTTCATCATTAAGTTAATCTTGTTTGAACTTGGATTCTAATTTAAATTTAAACTAACAATGTTTGTAATTCAATTCCATCTGAGTGCAATTAGCAAATTTAAAATATAAATTAGTAATGTTTACATTTTTCATAATCAAACAATTTATTATGAATTTACTTTTTCTAGTGGTCACTATAAGCAAAACTAAAAATTAAAGAACAGACTCGACTAAACTCAATTCGAGTTTGGTTATACACTTATACTTAAACAAAATTCAATGATGATCAATTCGTGCTCAACTTAGTAATATGATAAATTCAGTTGCACTCGATTTGAGTTCAACTCAACTCGATATTTTAATTAGCTTTGTTAGATCTTGGCTCGTATCTATAGATATCTATCATATTTAGCTAAACTTAATTATTGCAAATCAATATAGGAGCTTCTTGAGTTGTTTTTCTTGAAACATTTTAAATAACAATATTATTATAAATTATTAGTCTAATTATATAACTTTAATTTTCTTTTCTTGCTCTGTCAATTGGGAGAGGGCCCATCAAAGTAGATGAATGGAACTGCAAAAAGGCATCAAATAGTGGCAAGTTCACGTCGGCCAAACATTTTCATAATTAGCGGACGTAACGCTTATGTAATTAATGACACCTCTCTCCAAATACCACATTACTTTAGGCGAGCTGAATTCATAATTTAAAGTTTATAAATGTAGAAGATATAATTTTTCTCTATTTCATTTCATGTGATACATTTAATATTTTAATAGTTAAAAAAGTTTTTTTTTTGTAGTTATAATTAACTAATTAAGGATATTGAGCATGATAAATATAAAAATATTTGGAGTGTAAGTTGGGTAACATAATTCAATATGTGACAGATATGAAAATAAGAATTGATAAACAAGTTATCTCTAAAATGGAGGTTTCAATTATCTGAGTTCAATAGTCTAAGAAAATAGGGAGATAGAAGATGATGATGTAACAAATCGTATTGGAACGAATGGATTTAATGGAAGTTTGCATTCAGTATTTTGTGTGATAAGAATGTGTCACCAAGTATTAAAGGTAAGTTTTATAAAGTAGTAATCAAATTAGCTATATTGTATAGAGCTGAATGTTGATCGGTTAAGAACTCGCATGTCCAGAAGACGCATGAGTGTAGCGAAAAATGAGGATGTTGGAATGGATGCGTGAGCGTACTAGAATCGACAGAATTAAGATGAAGCTATTCAGGACAAGGTAAGAGTGGCCTCCATGGTGGCCAAGATGAACTTGCGACGGTTTGGATACATGTGAAGCAAAGGTGCATAGATTCACCAATAAGAAGGTGTGAGAGATTGACTATTGTGGATACAAGGAGAGGTAAATGTAGAATGAAGAAGTTTTAGAGAGAGCTGGTGATTAGATATGACATGACACTCAACTTATAGAGAACATGACCTTAGATAAGATTTATAGGAAGATATATATCGGGGCCAAGGATTATGGTAGGAGGTGATCAGTAAGTGGTTGAGAGTTGTCTAATTTCATTATCAGTATTGTTATTATTAATTTCAAACCATCTTTAATTTTAGTATTACCTATTATTTCCTTTACTTTAGTTATAGTATTATTTGTTGTTGGCACTGGTTCTCTTCTTAGTAGTTGTTTTCTGCATAACGTTTTCACTACTATATTTGCTTTACATACGTGTTTTGTTAATACTTGAGTTGAGGATCTATATGAAACAATATCTGCATATTCACAAGGTAGTGATAAGGTGGTGTACATAATACCACCTTCTCCAGACCCACTTATATAATTCTCTAAGCATATTATTGTTATTGTTTTTTATATAATTTACAAATATATAATTTAATTGCAAAAACTTGGAAATTCTATATCCGTACACATTAAAAATTAGATAGTTTAACAATTAAACCCCCTCATACTCCGAATAATTTCACATAAACCAAGGGAATAATATTTTTTGATATCTTATATAATGTTTATTGATTGACCATGTAAAATAATCTTCATGTACAAATCAAACGAACATTTAACTCGTGAAACTTTTTGCTAAGCTTCACTAAAAAACGTCTTTTCCTATAATATTAAAAAAAAAAAAAACAGTCAAATAATTTGTTATAACAAACAAAATTTACATTAAATTAAAGTTTTAATTACATTGAAATTAGTGCATACATATAATATAATAAAGTTAATTTCAAACGTGTAAATGTGTGGTCAAATATTGTATCAACTCTTTGACTCTTTGTCACCCATCCATTGTTTAATTACACTTCCAATTTTTCCTTGACTAAATTACTCTCTTATAAATGCAAAGGTTTAATTTATGGCATGATACAATGAATTATCAGCTGCTAATGGGAACTCCATTTGTTTTTTTGCAACAGCTCTGCCGCTTATCTTTTGTATAGTTATACACTTTTATTATTAGTGATTTTTTTTAATTGTGGGCAATATGTTTAATATTGATCAAATTAATATGAAAATTTAGTGCTAGTCTGATAGATATACATGCATACTGCTCCACTAATAACAAAAAGAGAGTATCAAATTAACTTTGGTACTTGTAAACCAGTGGGATTGAGATCAATCTCATAATATATAGGTAGCTTATAACAATAATAATATATTCAGTAGAGTCTCATAAAGTGGGATTTGGGGGAAGACAAAGTGTCTGCAGTCCTTATCATTATCTTTCCGAGGTAAAGAAACTATTTCCAAAAGACCTGTGAGTTGTAACTCAAGCATATCAAAGATTCAGCTTTCCATAGTAACATGTTTAAGATCTACAAGATTAAAAGACATTTTGGTATATTTAACATATCTCTAAATTTATATTACTAGATTCAAACATTTTATTTTTATTTTTTAAACTTCGTGTCAAGTTAAAATATGTTATACAACTTGAAACGATGAACAACAATATCCGTTACCTCGTGATAAACGATTATGTTGACCGTCTGATTACGTGCTTTTAATTGGTCGTTGCACATTATTATATTTTAGGGGTTTAGAGATATAAGTTAAAATTGAAAATAATATATAATTTCTTAAAAAAGATTTGGTTTGGATATAAAATAGAGAGACAATAACAAGTTAATTAATTATGTTTTAGGGAGAATATTTCAGAAATTACAATTAGTTAATTATGTTTGGTCAACTTAAAATGCTTATAATCTATAAAATCATAATTTAAAAGAGTAATCATTTTTTTTTTTACTTTTAGCTAATTTTGATTTACAAACTTTTATGTTTATCAAATACTTTATCTAGTTCATATTAAGCGAATTGTCGAGACCTTCTTTTATGTTTACTTTTTTTTAATGAAATTCTTAATTACTTTACATTTTCTAAGAGAATAATTTGAACATAATCAAAACAATAACCGTGAAACTAGCATTTGATTTATATCTTTAAATATTTTTTAAAGAGGTATATGCATGTGACATATCCCAATAATTTACTTAATATGGATTAGAGAGAGTATGTGTACATAAAAAGTCAAAAATACGTGTAAACTAACTTGACCGATTTATAGATTTAGTCACGCACCTCTAATTTCAATTATAATGAAGATATTATGTCAAATTAAGACTTTTTCTTCAATTTGGACGTTTTAACAAATAAGTATTTAGTTCAAGGAATCATCATGTACGAAAGTAGGAGCAAAATTTTGATTTGGCAATCAGGTTTCCTTTTTTAATTGTGCACATTCTTTTATTCCTTTTTTCTTATTAAAAGAGGAAGATTTTTCAAGTAAAAGATATTTTTAAAATAAAAGAAGATACGCAATGGATGAGGTGAAGTTCCTTAAACTAATCATATTTCTTATGTTTCACTTTGTTTAATATATTCATACTACGACAAGTTCTTAACTTTAGGTGTATATATATAGAGAGAGAGAGTTGAAAACTATATATCTAATGATAAAACTTCTATAATGTTTAATTAGGGTGATAAAGAAGTGTTGCTCTGGTTTTTTTTCTTTTTGTTTTGGGTCAGTTCTAAATTCTATTCTTTGCAAAATTGTTTTACTTGTACATTACAAATATTATTATTTTTATTTTTATTTTTTTCTTACAAATATTAATTATTTTACCCTAAATGCATTTTCAAAATACCAACATGCATGACTTGGTACTAGAGTCTAGAAGCACTTTCAGTATTTGGATCATATATAACAGGTGCTTAAAGTATTTATTTGTTTTCTAAACAAAAGTTAAGTTACAATTAATATTACGTTATAGAAATCTGACGAAATCATATTAATTATTCCCTTAGTTACAATGCTACGTCATAGAAGTTTTGACCAAATCACATTAGTTATTTCATATATGTTCACTTTTATTTATTTATTTGAATTTTACATATTCTTTAATAAATAATATCTCAAACAATTTAAGTTTGATCGAAAATTTGCGCATGGAATCTTCAATTTTTTTGAAATGAATTTGATATATTTGTAAACTACATAAAAGTACTATAAGTTACAATAATTGACAATTCAAAATTTACAATCAAAGATAGACTTGTTTAAATCTTGAAATCTGAAATCTGTTTGGGATGGAGAGAGATGTATAGTTTTACATCTTTATAATTAGTAAAGTGAATTATTTTTTTCATTTTTGGTTTGGGGGGGGGGTGGGGCACTAAGTGAGGACAGAGTCACTAATAGAACAAGTCAAGATCATCACGGGGCCGTAAGCACTACTTAAACTCTTTGTTTGTGCATATAAATATGTCTCCATATCTTCACAAAATCTTAACTACTACTTCTATCTCCCTTTGCTTTTAATTAGTAGTGACATAAATATATACATAACCTCTTTCTTGTATCTTTGTTTGCAATATAAATTAAACTACGTGTCTACACGATAACATAAAATCTTCTTTTTGCTATCTTCTTTTTGCTATATATACATATGGCTTTGAATTCATGAAAATCACGTTCTCAAGCTCACGTCAACTTCGAAAATTCTTTTTATCATTATCATCCACAACCAAAGACTTTTAAGCCTCATACAATCACAACCACAACCTATCTTGTACGTTCAAGTGCTACAAATATATCTAGTTATAATAGTTAGCAGTACTGAACAAACGAGATAGATATGAGTAATTGTTTGCAAAGCTGGCCGGAACCAATTGTCCGAGTTCAAGGACTCTCGGAAAGTGGCATTCGAGAAATCCCCGACCGGTACGTGAAACGACCATCGGATCGTCCATGTTTCAAGGAGACAACAACGTTGTCATCATCACAGGTTGATAATATTCCGTTAATTGACCTTGAAAACTTGAAGTCATCGGATGAATCCATTCGCGATGAGACAATGGAACTCATTTCCAAGGCTTGTCGCGAATGGGGTTTCTTCCAAGTGGTGAACCACGGCGTTAGCCATGAACTCATGGCTAACGCACGTGGTGTCTGGCGGGAGTTCTTTCATCTCCCGCCAGAGGAAAAACAGAAGTTTGCGAATTCACCGGTTACTTATGAAGGATATGGAAGCAGACTTGGAGTTGAAAAAGGTGGAAAATTGGATTGGAGTGATTATTTCTTCCTTCATTATCTTCCTGAGCCTTTGAGGGATGACAAGAAATGGCCTTCCCTTCCCATTACATGCAGGTAAATCGTAATTCTTTAATTTCAACTTTTTTCATATGACATGTTTAAATCTATCAAATTAAAAGGTATTTTAATCTTAATGTTCTTTACCTTTTTATACTCTGTATCAAGTTATACTACTTTACACAGAAGTAAATGCGTCTGCGCACGTACTTTCTTTAAATAAGATACATATACTCACATGTTGCGTCGGTGTGTTAATCATTTCCTTTTTTCTATTCTCTTGTGTAAGTTAGTATGTTGTTGTTGATACTTGTTATTTTTTAAAATTTAAATTATATATTATAATAATGTAAAAAAGGTGTTTTCTTCGTTTTAAAAACGAATGATTTAATTTTATTTTGTATGAAGTTTAAGAAAATAAAGAAGATTTTTCAATTTTATGGTTTTAAATTAAAGTTATGTCAATGTATCAAATATCATTTAACCGCGTGATCTTGAACATATTACGTTAAAATCTGAAACTAAATTGTTACCATAAAAGGAAAGGAATCATTCTTCTGAAATAAGTTAAAAGGGAAAATAAAACAGATGGAGTTAATTTTAAAATATTTATTTATTCAATTCAATTTTAAATTGATTCTTAGAAAATGAAATATGACAAAACTGAGATTGGATTACTGCTTCAAAGATTTAGCATGGACCATCGGACATGATCATACTGTGATTAAGTTTTAAAAAAATGAGAAGTTTTAAACTATAATATTTGTGTGAGACTCTTAATAATTGGACATTTTTATCTTCCTGCATTTGTCTACAGAAAGATATATTTACTTCTTTTAAACTCATATCAAGTAAAAATATAAGAAAATAATGAATCGGATGAAGTATTTTGAACGAAAAATAATAATTATAGAATCAAAATTAATGGTATAGAAAGCCCTTTAATTAGATTAACTTTTTCACTCTAGATTCTTTCACGATCTATAAAATTTTATTTTCTGCTCAAAATCTATTGTCTTTCTTTACTGAAACAATAACTGTATAAAGTTTAGAGAAATTGTTGGACTACTAAAAGTTGTTTGGATTGACAATTGGCTTTTAAGTCAAAAGTTAGAAATTCTAATTTATGATTTTTTACCGTATTTTTTTTATTTTTATTATTTTAGCTTAAAATTAAATATTCATAAACATTTATTTTAATTTACTCAAACACTCTAAAAATATTTAAAATTGTTTTAGCTTAAAAATATTTAGAATAAAACAATTCAAACAAAATCTAAGACTTTAAATTTACAAATTTCCATCAAAATGAGCCCTCACACAAGCATAAAATGACATGTGAGAATCAAAAACAAAATTTCTCACAAAGAATGATATTTCAAGTCTCAACAATGTCTTTCTTACTACAAATATCTAGCTACCCCTTTGCAAAATGAACAAAAGATCCTTTTTTTAAGAGTTTACAAATATTTAGAGATTCTTAAAACTTTGATATATAGATTATTATTAAATACATAAAGATGACATTTCTTCTTAAGCTGATTAACAAGAAAATGATGTTATATAAATTGAACAAAAGGGATACTTCTCGAAATAAGTTGATTTTGATAGTTTCACCCCAAACAGGCCTTATTGTGGATGCACTAACGATGTAAAAAATTATATTTACATAATCAAATCACATATTATACAATTATAGGTAAATTTCATAATAAATAATACTGACGGATCGGGTCCAATTTATATGGGGTGTTTGGGACCGTGGTCCTGGCCACCCTGGCTAGTTGGTAAATGGAAGTTGCTGTCTTAAAAAGTACAATCCTTCTTAAAAACATGTCAAACGTGAGAGTAATTTAATATTGTACATTTTGTCCATCTAACTGACTTGTTTTCTTTCTTTCTTTTTGTGATTGGTCACCTCTTAGGAAAATAATTGCTGAATATGGACAAGAAGTAGTGAAATTATGTCGAAAAATAACAAATATCTTGTCGATTAACCTTGGATTAAATGAAAATTATCTACACACAAAATTTGGTGGAGACAATGAAAGAGGTGCATGTTTAAGGGTTAATTTTTACCCTAAATGTCCCCAGCCTGACCTAACACTTGGACTCTCTTCCCACTCTGATCCTGGTGGCATGACCCTTCTCCTCCCGGACACCAACGTCGCCGGCCTCCAAGTCCGTCGTGGTGATGACTGGATAACGGTTAAACCGGTTCCAAATGCCTTCATCGTCAATATTGGAGATCAAATTCAGGTCTGTATTTATAATATCTAGTGATCTCATCAATAATAACGACTTTAACTTATATATACTAAAATAATGTGAAATTTTTTTAATAATGATTCACATGTAGGTACTAAGCAATGCAATATACAAGAGCATAGAGCATCGTGTGATCGTTAATTCGGGGAAAGAACGTGTCTCTTTAGCATTTTTCTACAATCCAGGAGGTGACATCCTCATTAAACCTGCAGAAGAACTTGTGGCGGAGGATCAACCGGCGTTATATTTACCGACGACGTTCAACGAGTATCGAGCTTTCATTAGAACCAACGGACCTAGTGGAAAATCTCAAGTTGAATCACTAAAATCGCCAAGATAAATGTCCTTTAGCATGACCCTGACACGCACAAAACGAGAAATGGTCCGATAATTAAATTACCTTTTATATATGTTCGATATATATATAGTATTTAGGAAGTTACTGTGTATATATGCCAATTGGTAAAACATAACACAGTAAATACCCTATGTGATGTAATAATACAATATGTGCTGTCATATTCCTATGTGTTTTCAAATCTTTTGTCAAATTTACTTTGTTTTGTCCCTTCAATAGATAAATGGTTCATCTAATTAATAAAATATTATGGTATTAATTGTACGTTCATTTTATGATCAGCTGTTTGATAATTGGATCGGAGTTGGTTCATTTTGTAACGTTAAAGTCACTTATCTTTGCCTAAGTATCACGAAGTTACTATTATATATAGACCAAAAAGTTACTAAGTTTTTTTCCTAAATCCTAGAAAAAAAGTCATTAATTAGGATGAATCAAAAGAAATATTTTATATGATATGATATGTAGGTAAAGTTGAATGATTGTCTTGGTTACCAAAAAATAAAATGTTTTAGTAATTTTCTGAGATACTTGAGCAAAGTTTACAACAAATAAATTATTGACTTTATGTGATAAAATAAAAATTGAGCAATCGTCTCGAAAACTATCCCTTAATTGTTCTCACTTACAATTTCTTTCACCCTTTAAAAGAATCAATATATACGTCAATCGATTTCATTTTGATATCGATATTTTGTTAATTTCTCAATTTGTTAGTAGTAAACTTTAACAACTCAAGTTATCTAGTTAAACACGTAATTATAATATGACGTTCACTTAAGTCAAATTCATCAGATAAGATTCAATTTTGACATAAACGATAGCATAATAATTTTTATCCTTAATTTCTTCCAAAATACATCTACATCGTATTTTACGACTCCTAAAAAAGTTATCAATAGTTGATAGAAAATAAATTCTAATGTTAAAAGTGTAGGGACTCTCACTAGGAAATCCACAAGATAAACATCTAGAAGTTTGAGTGGAGGTAACAATTTGAAATTGACGCTCTCTCCCAGTTTTAATTTGTTTTTTTTTTTTTAAATATGTTTGAAAAAGAATTTAAAAAAAATTGGTAAATTTATTACCACTAGACAGAATGCTAGCGGCCTTTTATTAAAAGATAAAAAAAATGTTAAAAAAAAAATCTTTGTTTTCCATTTTTAAAACTTTTCAAATTCAACTTTTCACACATGTTTAAGTGTTCGTTTGAATTAATTTATTTTTAAGTATTTTTGACTTTTAAAAATTTAATTTTTTTTAATTTTGGAGGTGTTTGGAAAGGTTATAAAGTGTTTTTAAGCACCCACTAAAGTCAAAAGTAGGATACCATCTACTTATGACTACTTTTTATAAGCCCGTCAAAACAGGCCCTAAGACCACAAAAGTAAAGATATTTTGGTACATTCTACATATCTTTAAATTTAAGATCATAAGATTTAAAGTAAACGTCGTATCAAGTTAAAACCAGAGAAATAAATTAAAACGGTCACTACTAGAAACAACGATATTTCCAGCATAAATAAGTAAAAAATTTGTGGTATAAAACATAATTTTTTTACTATTTTCCATCGAACCAAATCACTAGGAAAATACACAATAAAAGACAGATATATTCTCACTAAAATAATGAAAAACTTGCTAATTTTTCATATAATGTTAAATTCAGTGAAAAAGTAGTAAATTTTTTTAGTGGTGAGTGGAAGTTTATAGTAGTAGTTGCGAGTTAAATTCAGTGAAAAAGTAGTAAAAAAATTTTAGTGGCGAGTGGAAGTTTATAGTAGTAGTTGCGAGTTAAATTCAGTGAAAAAGTAGTAAAAAAATTTTAGTGGCGAGTGGAAGTTTATAGTAGTAGTTGCGAGTCAAATTTGTTAATTTATAGTAGACAATTTAGGTACTACACCACATTTACTAGAGTTGTCAAGTACAACACATCATAGTACAATTAGATGCAAGTTTAGTGATAACTAATTACCTGCCACTGACATATGTGATATAGCGAATGAGACTGTTTATTCCTTAATGAGAAGTTTCTGATTCAGGTTTTGAATATAAAAAAATTCTTATTAGAAAGTGTTTTCCCTCAAATGGGGATCTATACAATACAAATTTAAAATAATCGAGCCTTAATTCAAATACCAAGCACCGAAGGAAAGGATAACTAATTACCTAAGCCAAACATAGTGGCCTTTAAACTCCACCACACAATATTTTTCACCATGTGTTGCACATTTGGTTTGAATTGTATATATCCTACTTACTAGTGACCACTTACTAGTTACCAGTCAAGGCAAGACTCCTTGATAATATGACTTTTCTACACCTTTTAAAAATAATTTAATAAATGCATATATAGAAATATATTACATGTGCTTTTGGGATTTTGTTTGGTTAAAAGGTGATTCAATATAATTCAAAACTAAACAAAAAGTGCGGGCCAGCAAATTAAAGTTATGAATATTTATAATCATATTTTGTATAAATATTTTAGCAACTCTCGATGTAATGTTATGATTAACTCAATTTTCATTAAATATTTTTGAAAAAATCCTATTGTCATTATATATTTGTTGAGCTTTGAGTTCCTTTCATGTTTCATCTTCTTTCTTTTTCCTTGAATAACGTAAAACAAAACCTTTTTATTTATTTTTATCATCATAATCAACTTATCCGATTGTGCCACACAAACTAAAACAGAGGAAGTACTTGAGAAGGTTGAAGAATCAGTATTAATTAAATTTTTAATTTCAATTGAGTCAACATGTGTATTTTGAAATTGAGTAAATTTTAGGTTTAACAAACATAAAAATCATATTTGTATGCTATAGCTATAATTTGTATAATTGCGCTTCATAGCAAACTTTATGTTTGTTATGGCTATTAATATGTATATTTTGGTATACATATACAAAAGAATCAATTGTATAATATGTGTTTGTATAAAGCGAGAAAGAGAGAAGACAAAAGAAAACTAGGCAGGGGAAGATCTGTATTTATATAATTATAAGTGTATAGGATGAAAATATATATATTTGTATTTGTATATACAATTTTCTCTCGCTTTATACAAACACAAACGTGTTATATACATTTGTGTTTGTATAAAGTGAGAAAGGCGAGTGATATTCTCTGGGGAGAGAGGAGAATGAAAAGATATGTATATATACAGTTTTCTCTCACTTTATACAAACACAAACGTGTTTTATACATTTGTGTTTGTATAAAAGTGAGAGAGCCGAGGGAGAGACTACCAGCGAGAAAACGAGAGTGGCGAGTGAGAATTTCAGGGAGAGAGGCGAATGACAACAGTTTGCTACGGGTTACAATTAAATCAAACTGTGGTTATAGCATTTAGTTTGAATTAATAGTTTGCTATTTTATACAATTTTCCTTTTGAAATTTAATATAAGCTAAGTTGGAAAAAAAAATCAATAGAGTTAATTGATATACATTGTCATTCACATGAGATGAAATCTACTATTCTTATAATAAGTTAGCAGTCAAATAATTAAAGGAAAAAGGTTTGAAATATATCCGAATTTTGAGCGAAATTGTTGTAACAATTTCAAACTTTGGGCAGAACCTATTATCCACCTGTACTTTTTAATAATGTATTTTAAAGATATATAAGTGCTCACGTGGACAAGTTACTATTTATAATGATGCAATATTTATGATGTCCACATGGGCACTTATATATCTTTAAAATACACTATTAAATAGTGTAGGGGGGGAATAGGTCCTGCCTAAAGTTTGGAATTGTTACAGCAATTTTGGTCAAAGTTCAGATATATTTCGAACTCTTTTTCCAATAATTAAACTGATAATTAGTTTGATAAAAGTACTATTAATTAAAATTGGTTAAATACCATGAAAACATCTTAAGTTGCAACATTTTTTTATTTAAATATTTTAAATAAGCCTTTTTCGGAATGAACATATGTAGTAATTGTCACGATCCAAAAATAGTTGTGATTGCACTCGTCTTATCCCACCAAGACAAGTCAGCCTAAAACTCAAATATCACAAAAATACGGAAGTAAGACAAATTGAAATCTCAAAACATCATAAGTGCGGATAACTAAGTCAACTTAATGAAACCCCTAAAACCTGGTTGTCACGTGTACAAGCTTCTAAAGTATTACAATTGATTCAAAAGGAAAATACAAGTCGTTTCTAGAATAAAACAAGATCATAATTAGGAGTAAGAAGGTCCGCTGAAATAACAAGCAGCTACCTCACAAACTTCCACCAGAAGCCTCGGACAAGGAGAAGAGAAAATATCATGAAGGTTCGAGCTAGTAACTTACAAAAATGTAGAAGCAAGGAGTGAGTACCAAACCACACGGTACTCAACAAGTAAACACCTAAACACAAGCTAGGGGAATAGAATACGGGTACTCCTACCACCCCAACCGAACCTCCACAACTACAACCTGCATAAAAATCAGTCCAACCTAACAGTTCACAATTTACATAGCACACAGCTCAACATCAACACTCTAATTCCTCAACATCAACACTCTAATTCCTCAACAACAACCTCAATAATTCATCAATCACAAGTTCCACAAAAAGGCACTCATAAGATCATCAACACACAAGATCAAGTTCACCAACACACAAGATCAAGTTCACCAACGATAAAGATGTGCAATTCAAATTAAATGCTATAACCACAGTTTGATTTAATTATAACCCATAGCAAACTGTTGTCATTCGCCTCTCTCCCTGAAATTCTCACTCGCCGCTCTCGTTTTCTCGCTGGCAGTCTCTCCCTCGCCTCTCTCACTTTTATACAAACACAAATGTATAAAACGCGTTTGTGTTTGTATAAAGTGAGAGAAAACTGTATATATACATATCTTTTCGTTCTCCTCTCTCCCCAGAGAATCTCGCTCGCCACTCTCACTCGCCTCTCTCACTTTATACAAACACAAATGTATAAAACGCGTTTGTGTTTGTATAAAGCGAGAGAAAGTTGTATATACAAATACAAATACATATATTTTCATCTTATACACTTATAATTATACAAATACAGATCTTCCCCTGCCTAGTTTTCTTTTGTCTTTCTCTCTTTCTCGCTTTATACAAACACATATTATACAATTGATTCTTTTGTATATGTATACCGAAACAGATTATACAATTGATTTTTTTGTATATGTATACCGAAATATACATATTAATAGTCATAGCAAACATAAAGTTTGCTATGGAGCGCAATTATACAAACTATAGCTATAGCATACAAATATGATTTTTATGTTTGCTAAACCTAAAATTTACTCTTATTAAAAGTCAAATATGTTTAATCAAATATTTAAAGCTGATAATAATGGTGAACAAAATTTTCGAAGTTCATTATGTAAAGAAGATAAACCGGGTTCATCGATTTATTAGATGTAACCTCAAATTGATTAGAGCTTTTGTTTCAAATTTCAACTAATTTAGAACAGATTTGAGGGAGTTGATTTGGAATTATATTCAGATTTCAAATAAGTAAGAAATGAGTTTTGTACCAGAATTGGTGTATATATGTGTATACCCCGCATGTATCTCCCGTGTATCTACATATATTCATGTATCTATGTGTGTGATATATGTGTATATAATACAAGAGTCCGATACACTATGTAAGATCTTCAAATCAAAATCAACCCCAAGTACCATCTACAGTTCATTTTCGTTGTGGGAACAGGATCAAAGAAAGATAGTGTACTTCTCTTCTGGACCACTTTGACATTTTTACAATTCGATTTCAGCTACGAATTTTGACGCTAAACTAGTTCAAATCACCTTCAATCCTCCTCAAATAACCTTCAGTCCTTCAATATCATTAGTAATTTTTTATTGGCAAGAAAAAACATAAAAATTATCTATGACTAAGTGGCTGGAAGTTTTTTTATTTTTCTGATTTGCTCATGTAAATGTCTCATTTTTCAACCATAATTTGAGAAATTCCACAATCAATCCAATCTGATAAAGACGGGCCTAGAACCGGCCCATTCTTTGTACTACAATTATATCTTTTTTCATAATATATATCAAATCTTGAAATATAATCTCTTTTAAGAGAATATATAGTTTCTAAAACAAATTGATTCTAAATACGGAAAAGAGTCAATATAGGTTTAAGGTATTTTAAAAAAAAATTGATTAGATATTTCCTTCGTTAATAGTTTAACTCATATATGTATAGTGTTCTTATCGTTCAACAGTTGATCTAAATATGTCTTTAATTTAATTATTGGAGCCTCCAATTAACATAATTAACTCATTAATAAGTAAAAAAGACGGGATCAAATATACCCTTAACTTATGCAAATTTGAGTAGATTCATCCGGACCCGGCTCCTCTCCATTTTCCGCAAGTTCTAGCTTGGATTGGAGACACATGTCATAGTTTAGAATTAATGGTTGAGATCTAATTAATTAAAGCAATGTCCTAACTATAGTTATTTACTTTCATATATTTGTTTCTTAAATATTTTTGCAATCCAACAATTCTAGATTTACATTATATTTTTCCTAAATATATTTAAAATAATTTCTTTTCTTAATTACTTGAGTAATTTTTTGCTGATTTTTTACCTTTTTCCCTAACTTTTGCCATTTCTCAAATAATATTTGCCAAATAAAAAATTAAAAAATTGTTACCTGACGTTTTCTTTTCTAATTTTAGGGGGTAAAATAAATTTTGTCACTCAACTTTAAATTATTTCTTACTCCCTAAATGGAGTCCATATTGCTCTATAGACACTGTAACTCTTAGTACTCTGTTAGAATAATAAAAATGTTTAACTTTATTACAAATTTTTTCAAAAAAGTAAAAATATTTAGTAAAAGTTTTTAATATATTTAAGGAAAATATAATGGATTGCAAAAATATTTAAGAAGCAAATATATGGAAGTAAATAACTATGGTTAGAACTTTATTTTAATCAATTAGATCTCAACCATTAATTCTAAACTATGACATGTGTCTCCAATCCAAGCTAGAACTTGGAGAAAATGGAGAAAAGAGAAATAGAGAGGAGCCGGATCCGATCCGTCCTTAATTGATATTTAGCATTTCTCTAACATCGACAAATTTTACATTTCTTTTCTACCGGTGTTTATGAAACAACTAAAACCAAACACCAATTTTTAAGTCTAAATATAAATAGTATAGCTTAATTTAATATTATTATTTTCTTACGTATAAAAATAATTTGTTAATGTAACAAACATTCATATCTTTAACAATGAAAATTATCATTTGTAAATAAATATATATATATTTTTAATTTCTTTAGTTTCTTGAATCTTTTTTTTTTGCTATCGATTCACATCATACTCACTATACTACACTTATATCTTACATAACGACTTTTAATCATGTTAATTATAAAAATAAAAAGCATCAGAGCTTGTAATTTTTTTAATTATTAAATTTAAATCAATATTTTTTATAAATAGCAACAATATCTTCTAGAGTCGATTTTTTGAGCGAAAAAAATAATACTGGCATTAAAAAAATAAGTGGCCGTTTGACTAACATAGAACAATTGTAGTGATGAGGTAATAAAAAGGTACAAGGTATAATCATCTTGGAGTTGTTCAGAACTTTAGAATCCTTTTGGATTAACTAGAATCACATACAATTTAGGAGAAGCACCCTAAGTATATATATATATATATTTTACACATAAGTAAGAGTCCTAATACGCTATGTTTGGACTACAACAAGATCTCCTTGAGCAACTTTATCACAAACAATATGTTTGGACTGATCATGAAACACTAGATTGTGAGTCACATACATAGAGCTAACATTGTCACACATTACACAAACTGGTTCACGAAGATATACACCAAGCTCATCCAAGTAGTTTCAGCAGCAATGTAGGCAATAGCTCTATACTCCGCTTCAGTAGATGCATTTAGATACATGTATTTTTGCTATCAGATACAGTAAATAGGGAGAGAGGCAAGCGAGATGAGGAGGAGGACGGCTAGCGGAATTTGTTATGTATCTCAGATACATGTGAATCAAGCTAGATACACAATAGGGAGAGTGGCGAGCGAGATTTATTACCTACTATATACATGTGAATTCACTTGGATACAATGTATCTAGAACAAATTAAACATAATTTTGATCACATATATCTCGAAATACATGTATCTTGACGTATCTGAACATATTTGGACGCACCAAAATCTGGTAGGATACGTAATATTACAAACTAGATTGTGTCTAAGTAATCAGCTCCTAAAACTAGTATTTATGTAAGTTCCCCTAAAATTTATCTAATTCTCTAGAAGGCTTGACAAGATAAGTACACAAATCACATTCTTTAGTTGCCCTAATCTTTATCCTATTGTCTTTCTTCTTCCTCCCTTTTTTTTTCTTTTCTTCTTTTTCAAACTTCCATATCTTCATTACCATATATCTATTTTATTTTCCAATATATTGTTGTTTTGTAAGGTTCATTTCCCACCTTGTAAAAGTGGGAATTAAGTATAAGGAAATGTCTCTATCCTTTCTAAATCTAATACGTAATAATATAATACAATAATAGTAAAGATGCATGGATACCTCAACTTGATTTTTTCGTCTCAAGATTATGTGAACGTATGTTGTCATGCTACATGCACCATTGAAGTTTATCATATATTTATATATAAATATCAGTAGGTACACAGTTATGAAGATCAAAAACCATATTATATTAGTCGTTAAATATATATTTTTAGCAACAATTAATAGTGATATTTATATTTTAGCACTATGTTGTTAAAGTCTAGCGAGATAGATTTAATGATAATTAACTAATTAATAATAATAAAGACTTTGACATTTCTTTTTATTAATGTGAATATTTTTTATCGCTAAAACTGCAAGTGTAATCGATTCAAAAAGAGCAGAAATAATAGATCACGTGCTTATATATAAAAATAAAAATATTACAGGGAGGAATATTGTTATATATGTCGGTCAAACATTATTTATAGGACAAGACAAGACAACGTCGACGATGATTTCTGCTTTCAAACTAAGATGTGTTTCTGACTCTAAAGTTTGTGTCATAATACGTTGTATCATCATACTGCATGTGAACTCTATCTTGGGCCACTTTTTTTTCTCTTTCTTTTTAGATCGTATTGTGTTGTTAATTTAAATATAATATTTATTTTGATTGTTATTTAAATTTTATTATATTGGAGTATTGTTAAATCTATTGCCTGGTGATGATGAAAAGTTTCATTTTAGGTGACGATCATTATCATGTCATTATTATTTTTATTTTATCTTTACTTATTATTTAATAATTCTATTTTATTATTTACTCTGTCATTTTATATAGGAAAGATTACCTAAATACTCAACTTATTTTATTATATTTTTTAAAATTCCTTACCATTTGAAAAAAATTACAAAAATCCCTACTCTCTTCTATTCTCACATACATCACTCTTACGCGATGTAAGAGACGCAATGTATGTGTCTTGTCAACAAATTAGGCAATGTATCGAGACGTTGAACGATGTATTGGGACATGTGTGTGCAATGTATCGGACGTTGAGTGATATATCTGAAATCCTTAAATTTTAAAGGATTTTGTAATTTGGAAAAGAACAGGGATGATAAGATGTAATTAGCTTTTAACACTATAGGATTTGTGAAAACTATATATATATATATATATATATATAAATATAAAACGATACATTATAAAATAATACGTAACAACTATAATGAAACATATAAGACAATATAGCTCCTAAATTCAAATTGACTAGCTCATATATGGACGCCCTAGCAAATATTGGAAGAGGGAACCCATTAAATGACTTTAATCCATCCAAATATTACTCTAGTGAGAAATCAAAAAAAAAAAAAAAAAAAAACACTTTAAATGACTTTATAGAAGTGAGAATCTATTTTATATATGATCATCAAAATTTCTAAGCAAATTGCATATACGTAAAATGATAAAATCGTGGTGTCGACATGGAAAAATACAATTGTTACTCCTCGTTCTTGGTAATAATGTGAACGAGGCTTACACTTGCAATCCTAATTTCGAAAATTGGATGGAAACAAAATTTATTCTTTTTCTGCGGAAAATATGCAACCCTCTTTTGTCTTTCTATTTTTTAAATTCAATAGAAGTAGGTTATAATATTTCACATTGGGTGTGTTTGGTACGAAAGAAAATGTTTTCCGCAAAAAGAGATCTGGAAAATAAATGAGTTTTTTTTCTACATATTTTCTAGTGTTTGGTTAGTAAGAAAAAAATATTGTTCCAACAACATTTAAGTATGATCTAGGCAAATAATATGATACCAAACCCAAACTCCCACTCTTTAACACATAATCGGCCCTCTATCCTAACCACGACACCGATCTGAGACACGACCCTAAACCCTACCTCGACTCGGGACTCGACCTCCAACATTGATCTTGACCTTGACCTCGACCCTGATTCATAATTTGATCCTCGACCCAACGTTGACCTAACTCGAACCCGAGACCCAATAACTGACCCCAGCCACGACCCTGGACCTGACGCTAACTCGAGACCTAACCTCAAACCTGATACCAAACTGAGTTAAGATACCTAACCCCGATACAGAGTCTTACATTAACCGATCGAGTCGGGCCGAGTTGGTTGGGACGTAGTACCAGGTCGAGGTTGGTCAGGAGTCAGGTATTGAGTGGGGTTGGGGAGTCGGTCTTGAGTCGAGGTCAAAACTTGGGTTTGGGTCGGGAGTTCGGTTAAGGTCGACCCAAAAGTCGAGTTAAGGGTTAGTTCCTAAATTGGGGTCAGGGTCGGGTCTCAAAATAGGATCGAAGGGTTGATCAGAGTTGGGTCCCAAGTCATGGTTGAGAGTTGAGTCCCGCGTTAGGTTTGGAAGTTCAATGGAAAAAATGATTTTCTTTTTTTTTGTATAAAAATTATATAAGAAAAATATTTAAACCGATCAAATAAGAAAATAAAAAATTTCATACCAAACCCACCATAATTTACACTAGTCATCTCTATGCGTGCACCCACTCATGCGTCATGGCTACCATTCCAATAAGCACATGCGCGTGAGTGACAAAATAAGAAAGAAGAAGAAGAAGTAAAGACCATCACGGAGCCGTAATTTAACTCTTTAGCAATGTCAGTCTACTCTCCACACAATGCAATATAAAAGATAGTCTTTAAAATCTCTTGATATTAATTTGACACAAGTGGTATATAGTATATACTCTTATAATAAAAATCACTTTTCAGTCCTAGTTCTTCTACAGTACACTGCCAAACAACTTGTTCATTATAACCTATAGTTTTTTCAAAAAAAACTTATTAAATATTTGTCTAGTCTAGTCTCTAGACCCATACATTTCATCTTTCTTTCCAATCGACCAATAAAACGATAACCTAAACTACAATAAGATTCCCCATGTAGTAGTAGTACACAACAAATAAATTACAACTGAATGTAGCACCAAACCCCAACATCCCATGAAATTCACGTTTCTCAACTAGCTAACGCCAATTTTGCTTCTTTTAATCATTATCACACCTTGTCCACAACCGACAAAATTCGTACTATATAATAGTTAGCAGTACTGAACAAACGATTCGATCATTACAACTTAATAATCATGAGCCGGTTACAAAGTTGGCCCGAGCCGATTATTCGAGTTCATGAACTCTCCGAAAGTGGCATTAAGAAAATTCCCGAAAACTTCGTGAAGCTCCCATCGGACAGGCCAAGTTTCATCAAGGAGATGACAACGTTGTCACATGTTGATAATATTCCGTTGATTGACCTTGAAAACTTGAATTCATCGGATGAATCCATTCGCGACGAGACAATGGAAATCATTTCAAAGGCTTGTCGCGAATGGGGTTTCTTCCAGGTGGTGAACCACGGCGTTAGCCATCAACTTATGGCTAACGCACGTGGTATCTGGCGGGAGTTCTTTCATCTCCCGCTGGATGAGAAGCAGAAGTTTGCGAATTCGCCGATTACTTATGAGGGTTATGGAAGCAGACTTGGAGTGGTGAAAGGTGCTAAATTGGATTGGTGTGATTATTTCTTCCTTCATTATCTTCCTGAGAAGTTGAAGGATGAGAATAAATGGCCTAGTCTTCCTATTTCATGCAGGTGAACTTTCATATTATTATTTTTTTTAGATTTTAACGTGTTGAAGTGTGTGACCGTTTTGGTTATAGCGTGATTTTATTTATTTTTACATAAATTGGCGGTGGGGAGACTCGGACATGGGACCTATATTAGCTTTGATACCATGTTGAAGTGTCCGATCTCATACATCCGAAATATTAATTACTGATATAGTACCCCTCCATCAATGACGCGCTCTTTTTTATATATCTAAAAATAATTAAATTTTAAATTTTTTATTTTATTCCTAATGAAATAATTTTATAGCTTTATAAATCTCATGACATTTAATACCACATGTTTTTAAAAATTTAATGGACACATCAGCAATAAATTTTAGTCGACATATCTGATCGACATTCTATCTTTTCCTCACGTTTTCCAATTGTACAATTCTTCCGTGACAAACGTGCTATTGTACATCGGATTTAATCTACTGTAGTATAAATGTAACGTTTTCATACCAAAAATTTATGAATTTTTCAATATTTTGAGTGATAATTTATTTTTCATCATGTATTTCTTAGTGAAATGATTTAATAAAAAATGAGTTGAAAACTTATATTTTATAGCACAAATTTTTCACTAATTCGCGATGGAAAAAACCTTTATTATACTTGTTTCAAAGAAAATTTCAGTGATCCAATATATTAAAACATATCAAAATTTAAACTCATACATTTTGTGGACTATAATACAGTTATAAGTTCTAATTTCTATCTTCTTCTTTTTTATCACTTTTTGCTATTTTTATGACATCTCAGGCAAATAATTGGTGAATATGGACAAGAAGTAATGAAATTATGTGAAAGATTAACGAAAATCTTATCGATAAACCTTGGATTAAATGAAGATTATCTACACACAAAATTTGGTGGAGACAATGAAAGAGGTGCATGTTTAAGGGTTAATTTTTACCCAAAATGTCCCCAGCCTGACCTAACACTTGGACTCTCTCCCCACTCTGATCCTGGTGGCATGACCCTTCTCCTCCCTGACACCGACGTCGCCGGCCTCCAAGTCCGTCGTGGTAATGACTGGATAACGGTTAAACCGGTTCCTAATGCCTTCATCGTCAACATGGGAGATCAAATTCAGGTAATTATATATATAGCTAGGTAGAAAAAAAATATTAGTCATTTTCTAGTGTAACGTACCCTTAATGTTGAGTGTGGAAACATTGGTTCGCGAAACAAGTATGGAGATAGTAGAGTGATGATGTAGGGCCCGGTTTATACTGATCAAGTACTTTTTTTTTGTTTACATTTTATGTTGTACAGGTTTTAAGCAACGCAATATATAAGAGCATAGAGCATCGTGTAATAGTTAATTCTGTGAAAGAACGTGTTTCTTTAGCGTTCTTCTACAATCCAGGAGGTGACATTCTCATTAAACCTGCAGATGAACTTGTGACGGAGGATCGGCCGGCGTTATATTTACCGATGACGTTCAACGAGTATCGAGCTTTCATTAGAACAAAGGGTCCTTGTGGAAAATCTCAAGTTGAATCACTAAAATCGTCGAGATAAATAATTACACTACCCTTTTTCTTTTTTTTTAAGTATTGCATAATTTTAATTTGATATTTCCATCTTGTCATGTCTATTGTGTTTTTGTTAAGTTCAGCTTCTTTATAAAAGAACTTCAATATATATATATTTTCCCTTTGAAATAGTGAAATATTGGTTTTTATATTCTCCGTTTTAATTTAGGTGATAATCTTCTGTTTTTCTTAAGTTGGTAAAAAAAAATCGCATTTTTTTTTAATATTTAGTTTACAAATATATGACTTGTGTCATGCTTTAATACTATGTAAAAATATCATGATATCTAGGCGTTAATCAACCTCAAAAGCTAGCTCAAAAGAAAGAACTATTAGAAAATGAGGACTTACCAATGGGCAAAATCTTGTATATATCTAAACAATAAAAATCTCACTCTAATCCCCTTTAACTATGGATTATCGATGAATTTATAAGAAAATTCAATTAGCTAGGGACGGATTACCTATAAATTTCGTAGCTAATTTTATTATGTTTTCTTGTAATGTAATTAAGGTTATAAAAGGCGAATACCCAATACCTTTTTTTATCCAATGCACGATTTTATCAACGGAATTTAAATATTCAAAAAGCATATTATAAATATAATAAATTACAATTTCTTACACGCTAACATAATAAGAAATTATAATTTAAAATATTAATCAAAATTTATATAATTTAGATATTAGAAAGTGAAATATTTTTGGTCAATCTCTCTCATCGCATACTACATTATAACTATGCGTTTATTATACTCATACTCAATTCAACATATATAATAATAGTAAATTCTAGTTTAAACCACGTGATCATTATCACTTAGGATAAGATCCAATTATTTTTCAAGTAAGAAAATATATTATAATGTTGAAGACATGTAGGGACACATCTAGCTAGGAGTTTGAGTTGAAGTAATGTAGTTTGTATCTTCATACTCCCTTCGTTCAATAATAGTTAATCACTATGCTAAAAATAATTATTTAATAATATTTATTCAATTTAAAAAATTAAGAGATAATTTATTTTATTTTTACTTAACACATTTCTTAAAGCATTAAATTTAATAAAATTAAAAAATAAAATAATAATGTTATTCTTATTTTTAAGAGATGTGTCAAGTCAATGAACGAATATAGTTGAAAACAAGAATAGTAAGTTGCAAAGTCAAACTAAAGAAAAACATCAAATTAATAATATCAAATTTATTATTTCTGTGGTTGAAAATTAGGTATATACTACATATATATTAGAGTTGTCAGGTTGAAATGATAACAAATGTCTCATTCACTTTTGGCCAACTTCATTTTTAAAAAATTAATTTTAGCCTCTTTTGTCTAAACCAAACACATGTGGGCAATTGAACATCCAACTAGTTACCACGTGCTTAATTCAGTTTGATACAAAGAAATATATTTTTTAATTTTTTTTAATTGATTAAACTTATTTCAAAATGAAGAACATAGGAAAACAAGTTTCATAAAAGAGCGAATCACTCTTTTGATCATCCTCCAACACATCTTATTCCACCCCACAGTGGTATAGTTCATATATTCATCATTATCATCACACACTCTTATCTTGAATATTTATCTGACTAGATATAAATGTGTTTGTAATAATATTTTTGATTATTGAATAGCACATTCGTGCTTTCCCCAAAGTTACATTAATTTGTAAAAAAATATTCCAACCGATTAAATTGTATCGACTTTTTTACAACTTACACTTTTTTTTCTGGATATTTACGTGCATATAAAAATGTATATATTTTTTATTTTAACACAGCCATTTGCTATAGTGTTGTACTTCGATTTGTATTCTATGGAAACTCGCATGAGATGAAATGCTGAGTCTCAAATCCCAGTCATTTTTAATCCAATTCGCTGGGTCGATTCAATAAAATTAAGGGTCTAAACTTTAAAAGTCAAACTTCAAAAAAGAGGTCTAAATTATTATTTTTCAAAAAAATAATTGTAAGATATATTTTTATTTAAAATTTACTTTTAAGTTTTTTTTAGATGTGAAACCATTAATCCTTTTCGAGGAAAGATTGTGATATTTATAGCTTATGATTTATGAAGTAAGAATATTAACCGTGCAAATTTTCAATAAAAAAATATATTGTACTATAAAGTTAGAATGATAAAATTTAGCTAAAGAATTTGATAAGTTGATATAATGATATTGAAACAGTACTATTTTGTTTCAATACAAAGATTGGTTAATGCAATGTTCGACATCTAAAAGAAGACACTAATTTTATTTTAATTTTTTTTTTTAATCATAAGCAGACAACAATAAGGTTTGCCCGTTTGGGAGACACATTATCTTGAGAGGCTTCAGAACGTTTGCCCGTTTGAGAGACACATGATCTTGAGAGGCTTCAGAACGTGGGAGATTCATTATCTTGGGACAGGTGATCCTGCAATTCTATCCTCCTTGCACAAAACAGCAGTGTAATGTCCCATCCCAATCAAGGGCCCTTGAACCATGCTTGCATAGCCTCTGAGCTCTCCCCATACACCAAGCTGGCTACAAGTTAGATCCCAAAAGCATTTAGCTAACACACCATTTCAAAAATCCAAAAGCATCAATTAGTTTATTCAACTACAAAACCATACAGTATAGGAACCTTTACAATAACTTAAAAAGTTTTTCTATATATGGGGCTAATAACATCAAAACATAGATTAACAGAAGAAAGTAAAATTACATTTCCTTCCCAAGAGTCATGTAAGGAAACATCACAATAGAATATCAATCACAAATGTAAGATTGCTATACTATTCTGTTAATGGTCAGAGCAACAGCACTTATGGCCCTCATGAAATAGCTACTGTACTCTGCTACGCTTCAAGCTGCACGACGGGCATTTATATTGCTTTATACTCTCAGCTTTAGCAGGTGTTATCTTAACACACTTCCCATGGAACCACCTCTCACAGATGTCGCAGCCAATCCAAAATTCATCAGCACTATAATTCCCACCACAGCTGCCACATAGTGTCTCACCATGTTCTTCTTCCTCCGGGTAACTTTCATCTGCAAGCTTTGGTGTGCTTTTGACCTGACTATCACTAGATTTCTACAGAATGTAAGAGCAGAGTTTTAGTGGTCGGGGAGGAAGAAAACACAAATGTTAAATCAGGACATACTGAAAGAGGAACTATATTTAGAGTTTAATGGTCTTAGTCTCGAGCATTAATAATCTGAAGATTTTACAGTAAGCATATTAATACAAAGGCAACACTAATTCAGGAACAACAGAGAGAGAAATACCTTCGTACTACCACGAGATTTGCTTAAACTATCAGCAGTGGGCTTCTCTTTTACATGCTTCCTTTCTGCCACAATTTCAAAAGCTGTTGGAAGTTCATTGATCATGCTGAATAGACGCTTCCTACACAAGAAGCGAAAATTGCAAACCAGAATAATTCCTTTTTAGTTCTTAAGGATTGATAAAGCACATTCCTTTTGTCGAATAGCAGAAACTAGGTGATAAACTTTGTAATAGATACTAATCCAAACTCTAATTGAATATACATAAAAACTAAGACAACTGGATTTTTTGCCCGACAGTAGCCAACCTACAAAAATAAAGCAGAAGAGACAAGTTGTCTTGAATTGGCTGCAGAAAAAGATGCATAAAAAAGGCCACATGTAAAACAGTTGCTCCCTCTATTCCAGATTATGTTACCCTATTTCCTTTTAGTCTATTCCTAAAACAACAACCTCTTTCTAAATTTGGAAACAATTCAACTCAAACTTCCCATTGTTATCCTTAATGATAATCTATTGACTCACAAATGTAATGACACGTGTAAGACCGTCAGACTCTGTACATCGTGTTACCACTTAGCAGAGCCGGTAATCCCTTGTATGCGCTTTCAAATGACTTATGGCCACACAAATGATATATGTTTAAGACCACAAGTTTAGATAGAATATGCTATACTATTAAGCTAAACACAGAGAATGTATCCAGAATATTCAAACATATAACAAAATCAATTTTCTTGGCTTTAACATGCCCTTTAAACTTAAAGTAGCTAAGCAACTTGGGTTTGCAAAACGAAACTGAGATATATACCAAGTTGAATATGCCAGAAAAAAATATTCTTAAATCATATCATCTTCAAAATAACATCACTGCAATAATATCGAAAAATTTGGTAGTCGGACAATAACATAGTATTGCCAGAATAGTGAACAATTACTGTAAATAGAAGTGGTGCTGGAATTCTTCACATGGATTTATTGATGGTAATTTGCATATACGGAACAAGGACCAGAAATTCAAGGTTTAGAAGAGGATCTCGTTACCCAAACTTTAAGTCCATTGAGTAAAAAGAAAGGAATACGACCGTAATGTCCAGAGAAAAGGCATAAAACCCATAAAACCAGACTATAATATCACTAAAAAGAAAGAAACGAAGAAGTAATTCCAGAAAATGTTTTGCTAGAGAAAGATGGAATAAAGCTGGAAAAGTAGTTGGAAGAGCCAGTCATGCTGGGATCAGGAGATGATCACCAGAAAAAGAAAAGAAATAAAAATTATTAAGGAAACTTTTTGGCTGGGTAGGTGGCATAAGACTACCCTCCAGTGAGGGCAAGCTATTTAGGTCTCTACTTTATTTCAAATATATAACAATGCTGTCCCTTCTATACCCAATTCATTGACCACTAGACCACACCGTTTTCTTCGCTTAGAAAAGTGTTCCTTCTCTCAGGGGATTTCCATAACTCAATTAACTCTCGGAGATGGTGCATTTCCATTTGGGCTTGGACCCTTGGATTCAGCTACTTGGGTCACTAGTAAGAGTGTAGAACCTCTTATATGATGTGAAAAATAGGGAATAAAAAGAGAGAACTTGTCTTGAATTGGTGATAGACAATATACAGGAGGGCTCCATTTTAGGCTACTAGAACTAAGGTACATCACTACATGAAATAAGGAAAGTTACCTAATTATTGAGATTCCTAATTATGAGTTATGACAGAATTAAGATGAATATTTTATGCTATTTATTGAAGCACATAGATTGAATGTAGATAATTCTAACATCACTATATTTTTCTAAATCTAAAATTAACGTAAGGTGGCAGCTAATACAAGCCTATGGAGCTATAGACTAGAAGCAGAGAAGAACTAGACAAGACAAAGAAGGACAAATTTGCACGTTTAAAGCTGCATTATGAGAAACGTCTCTCTTTTCATGTCCCCCATCTACAGGAACAATATACAATTTCAAATAACATGGCCAACATTTCAGAAATCATCCCTTTTCATGGTCACCACAGAATCCCATAGTAGAGTAGCCATAGAGAAAGCAAATACAACAAGAAGCAGTAGCACACATAACATGTCCACAAAAGAAAATTATCTCCGCAAAGATAGTCAATGTATGAGCAAAAGAACTTACAACAATCTCCAGTGACTCTAAAGCACAGCTAAAATTACTGAACAATTAGATGGTAATCACAAAAGATAAAACATACAGCAAAATGTTAAGGGGCAAAGGTTTGTTCTTAACAGACAGTGGGAGTTGATTGTGGAATTGAATAGAGAATCGGGTCAAGGAACTTCCTTTTTTCGCTTACCCTTCATAGTCATAGAATGGCTCTCTTTATATAGCTTACGCTTACGAAATGAAGCCCGACCTCCGGAATAGAGGCCAAAAGCTAATTGGAGGTGAGACAGAATTCCACCAAAAGGAGTCATGGATAGATTTCTTCTTCTTTTTTCAAGTAAGAAAATGTAAATTTTGCTACAGTAGTACAAAAGGAGGTAGTGAAAGCATACAAACTGCAGTAAGTAGTATCTGTTACAATCTTAAAACTTCTATAAAATCTGTGTACTGAACTAAGCCTCAATATTCCCCTACACCAAAAGTATAGATTTTGAAGACATCTATATTTTACAATAGCTAAATGATTCTTCTGATTCTCAAAACGTCTCGTACTTATTTCCAACCAAATGGTCCAAAAGTTGCAAAAAATATTGGCTTTCAACTTTGCTTCAGATTATTCCTGAGTTTTTATTCTACCAACAAAACAATAGGTCTTTCACCACTCATATTCATGAATAGATTCCATAACTGTTTTGTATGACTGCAATGCAAAAACAGATTTTCTGCAGATCACTGAGAATTTTCACGGAAGAAGCATCTATTGCACAAAGGATTTCCCCTATCTGCAACATATCTTGAGTTAAACATGCATTTCTAGCTGCAATCCAACAAAAACAAGCTACTTCAGAGGGTGCTTGAGATTTCCATTACATCTTTGATGGTCAAATTAAATCCCAGTAACATATTTGCTTTAGCAATAGACTATAACAACTATCTGTCCAAATCTGAGAATTCAACCTACTAGCACCAACGATTAAAGGCTCCACCTAATGTAGAAGTTGACCAATTTCGAGAACTTCCAATCATTAAAGTTTGTCCTGAAACTGAATCTCAATTATTCCTATGTATGCCACTCTACATACACTTGCTACTCTACACTGTTTATTCCTTCTTAAACTACACAATGTAGGAAATTTTGTTCATCAGTTTATCATCTCCAGACAAAAATATGTTCAGAATTTGATTCAAACTCCAATTTCCAACCTTCATAAAAGAATTTCAGAAATTTATAACATAATCAACTTATGTGCTCTGATAATCCAGTTTTTGAAGGCATGGTCACTGCTCAGGGTGCCCAAGATACTTCTCTACCATATACCATCAATAAGCTGCTTCCTCATTCCCTCTCCATTTTCATTTTACCTCCACAAGCATTTGAATAACAAACTCTTGTTATGAAGTTTAAGATTTTTAAAACTCTCAGATCATCACTATTCTTGTCCTTGAAAACTTTCTGCCATTTTACAAAATGGAACATTTTCCATTCAAAATTTCCTTCCCAACGAAACTGACTTCTCATGGTCTTTTCAACACAGCTAGGAATTGGAAAATAGTGACATCAAATATGTAGGAATTATATCCAATACACTATTGATTAAAGCGATCCTCCCAAGAAAGGATAGGCACTGTTTTTCCGGGGGCAAGCATCTTAGCACATCTACCTAAAACTCCTTGCCAAATCCTTTGATCATCAACTTTGTACCTAGTAGAAGCCCTAAATAAACAATAGGGAATTTCTCAACTTTAACTCGGTCAATTCATTTTATGTTGCTATCCACATCAACACTCAAAATGTTGGCTATCTAATCCAGCCCACTCATGTTACTTATTGGTGCATAAAGCAAATGGCATAGATTCCGTGCATCAAATCTTGCTTAAGAGTTCTCTGATTTAGGATATCTGAAGAAAGCGCATATATCTATGGAGAGCCTATATAACTTTTACTAGGGCTGGGCAGTGAACAATTTGAGGCAAGTGTGAGATTTAGAAAACCCTAAGGCTTAAGATACATACTACTTACTCACCATTGTTGGAACAAAATAAGCTCAAATAGAACGAAATTTAAAGAGGATTCAAATTGCTGGACCAACTAGTTTGGGGATTAAGGAATAAAATTTTTTTTCGGTAAATGGGATTAAGGCATAGTTGATTATTGATGAGTTCTCCAAAAACACACAGAACCAAAAACAAATCTTAGAGCAGGATTTTGGGACACACCCCCTGCTAAAGTCAGTTCCTTAACCACTAAAACATTCAATTTTAGCCAGTTAGCAACTTTACTTACATATTGATAAAACAACTATCAAATTTCTTAGCATTAGACAACAAAAGAATAACAGGAAACATTGGGGAGTCACAGAGAGATAACCCATACAGAAAAAGTAGCCTATTTCCTCTTTTAAGAATCAAGAAAAATATTACTGTAGTTTGTATTACAGTAAAGAGAGAAATCAGGTAGATTGCAGCTAGACAAAGAGAAACAGTGGAGAGTGAGCCTGCATTTCCTAAAATCATTTTGCATTTCTGTGTATACCAATTTATCCTAATTCCAACCAACAACAAGAGTACCTTTCATTTTGGTTAAGACGAGTTCCAAAAAAGAATGCCACAGAAAGCAACCAACAATCACTGTGCACAGCAACCAATGAAAGCCAATCTCTCCGATTCATCCCATCCCTCGCAAAATTTATCCCTAGTGCTGGCTCTGGTAGCTCAGGTGGGACTTCTTCAGCAGGAAGGTTGACTTCCCAGGTCTCATTCAGATGTCCATATAGGCACAAATTTTCTTTCTCTACACCCATGTAATAAAACATGAATCACACAACAATCAATCAGAATAGTCAGGACACAAAAGTACTTTTTTCTAAATTTACAAAAACTAAATAAGCCACAGGCCAAGTAAAACCTTTTAAAAATCCAATTTTTGTTACATTTTGTGTAGTAGGCACAAAGCATGAATTCATGTCCTAGTTATAAACCAAGTCCGGTATTTAATGATAAAGATCAGCAAAGTAAGCCCATTATTTTCTGAGTTTCGAAGTTGGAAACACTAAATTTCTCAACTATCAAAACACTAATGTTAGCATTTCTAATATTTTCCAAGCAAACCAATTTCTTGTCTTTTTCATTTCAACAGCAGTTTATCCACAGTTAATTTAACTTTAACCCAAATCCCAATAACAAATCCAATCTGAAAATTCAGTTCAAACCAAACAAAACACAGAGGCGTAAACTGAAAAATGCTGCCAATTAAAGCTATCTGAAGAAAAATCAATCAAATATCCCTCAATTCAAAATTAATTGGAGCTGATTCTACGAATCTCCTGTTTCATTCCACTTTATCCAACTCCATTTCATTCCAATACTAACTAAAACAAACCCAAATCCACTCCATAAACTAAAAACAATACTCATGCAATTCAAAGCTCAACAAACAAATCAACCAATCTAAAACATAAACTAACTTCAAATTACCTGGATCGCATAGATTATAGAATTCATCCACATCTGAAACAAATCAAAATCAATTTTTAGACAAATTCCAAAAAAAAAAGAAAAAAAAAAGTAAACGAAGTACCATGTGTTAAAGCTCGAACTATTCCAGAACGACGAGAGCTATAATCTTTGAAGATCTCTTCTACAGTTTTCGGATTTGAAGAAATAGCTGACATATTTTTCAAAAAATACAAAAAAAGAATAAATTATGCTGAGATCTTCAGCAAAGGTAAAAATAAGATCAGAGAAAAAACTGATCTTTAAATACAGATTTAATGAGAGAGAGAGAAAAGATTAAACTGAATTTGGACAGAGTTGAGTTATTTTTGGTAAATTTTTTATCTGAAAAATAGTTTTTTGACCACTTATAATTTTGTCGGATTTGTAAAATAATAAAATTATTTTTTTTCTAATTTAAACTTGAGTAGTTTGTTGAAATTGATCTATAATATATTCAGCCGAATATTTTGTTAGATTTGTAAGAAGATTGACCAAAAATCTAAAAAAAATTTATAGCAGAAAAGATATAATTAAATATTTTTTTAAAAAAAACTTGCATAATTTTGGAATTTATTTTTTCCACCAGATTTATAATAGGCTTGCATAACTATAGTTGTAGTTTTAAAATAAAATATGTTATGTTTCATTCTAAATTTTATCATTTGTTGGAAGTTGGAACTTTAACGTTTTGCTAGATCCAAAATTCTGAAGTCTGAACTAAAAGAGAAGCAAATAAATGAGAGAAACAAAAGAAGAAAAAAACAGAAACAATAGTTCACATAGAAATTAAAATGCCTCTTTTTTTTATTATATGCCTCTTTAGTTTCAAAAAGATTATAACTTTAAAATATTTTATTTAACAAATATTTAATGACACTATCAATATTATAGTCATATTAGATCATCCTAATTTGACAAAAGAAATCCACAAAAGTGTACAATTTTATTTAAAAATTCACTTATATTAAAGGTAGTTCGAAAATATTGTAAAATCTTTTTATATTAGTTAATACTGATGCGGCGGTATCAGTCAAACTACATCACATAAATTAAATATTCACTTCAAATATATATATTTCACTTCAAAAAATTGAAGATTCAATGTGCAAATTTCCAATCAAACTTAAACTATTTGACTCTCGAAAAACGAAGAGTGTCGCATAATTGGGACAAAGAGAGTAACTCTTTATCCTAAGCATCCTACCTGATAAATTTAAGACTAAAAAATTCAAAATACTTTTTTTTTCTTCTTATATTATGTGTCTAATCACATTAAAACAAACAAAAGTTAGGCTTAGTTTGTGTTAATTTCTTTGACTTAGATATTACTTTTATTGCAATATAAGTTTTTTTTTTTTTTTACTGTCTAACCCAATTTAAGTTGATTATATTCTAAAGTTATCCTCAATAGCAAGAATTTTCCATGAGGTGGTCTTCCATCTCAAGGTTTATATGAAGAAAAAGGTACCAATGTGGATTTCACTAAAAAAATGGAACCAATTCTGTATGAATTTTAAATATTATAGACCTTGTATAATGATTTATGAGCAACCCTATTATTATTAGGAAAAAATGAGAATGTATCTCAAAATAGGAGAGCCATCGTTGACTAGAAATATGTCCAGATTCATTATCTGAATATTAGTGTGAAAGAAATGTTTATATTCAACCATCAATATATAATAATAACCATATTGAAGAACCATTATTTTAGAAATATATACAATAATCTAGCTTGTTTCTAGCAATTGATTTAAGATTAAGGGGGTTTATTGTCTCATTAAAAATATGAAGGGTGTATTATTTTTTAAATCCAAAATGTTAGGCTCAGGTGTCATATTTTTACACTACGTAATGTATGTGTCCAGTTGTTCAATTCTAGATAAGTTTAAATATTTATTTGTACACATCTAAAAATATTTGAGACCAAGTTAAATGTTACATTCCTCCCCTTCCATAGTCATTATTGTCTTTATAGATTCATGGACATAATAATATATTATAATATATAAAAGAAAAAAATCAAACATGATAAGGTAAAGTCCAAACTAAACAAATTCTTCCAGGATAAGGTGTAGATTCAGGACTGCAAAAGCAAACAAGCAAGAAATAAGAAAAATGGCATTAATTCAAATACAGTCCTCCATTTTAAAATACAACAAACACCTCCAATTCCCATCATTTTCCACTATCCCTCATCAACGCTCAACAATTCTGAGAATCAATGCAGTTTCCCCCAATGCACAGCAGCTAATACAGTCCGGTAAAGTCCGTCCTGTATTACCCAAAGAAGCAGGTACACAGCAGTCCAATTCAGTTACTTTTCCTCGAACTGTATATTTATATTTAAAAAATTATCAAATAAATAGAATACAGAAACAAAGTTGAGATCCTGGCTTCGCCTCTCGCAGGTACAGCGATGGAAGGGGAAGGATATATTTTGCTTGACATTAGGCCAGAATGGGAGAGAGAGAAGGCGTGTGTTTCGGGTTCATTACATGTGCCGCTCTTTTTGAAGGACATGGATAATAGCCCCATTACTCTGTTGAAGAAGTGGGTGCATTTTGGTTATATTGGGCTATGGACTGGACAGAATTTCACTATGATCAATGATGAATTTGTTAAGCAAGTTGAACAGAAAATTCCTGATAAGGATAATGCTAAGGTCCTTGTGGCTTGTGGTGAAGGACTAAGGTTAGTAATGTAATTAATCAAGCTATTGTTTTCATAGAAATAACACTCACTGATCACTTTTTGATCTTATTTTCTGAGTTTCACCTGTGAAATTTGAAACTCCGTGCTTATTTCAATCACAACGGCTGATAAATGGCTATATCTAAAAAGACCATTTTATTCTTTTCTTGTATTCATTTTTAGGACCCTAAGGATGTAGGGATCGCAATCATTCCCTTCCGTGGTATGATATGGGATTCTTACTCCTATGTCTATTCTTCGAAAATTTATAGACACAACTATATTTGCTTACTGAGTTGTGGATAGCTAATTTCAATTGAGGCATAGTTGATTGATTGACATACAAAATTGACTAAAGGGAAAATCTTTTGGTTTGTTTGGACTTCATATGATTGTGAACAACAGCTCTAATTTTGTTTACAATATAATGTTAGTATTTCTATGTTGTTACAACTATAGAACATTACATGTTCTGCCAATGTGCATTAGTTTCAGATATATTTTGGACAACTCTGAACTTTATGGCTGTATTTGTAGGTCTTTGATGGCTATTTCAAAGTTACATGAAGGAGAATACAGGAATTTGGCATGGTTAGCGGGTGGATTTAACCGCGCTTCAGATAGCGATTTTCCAGCAGTTGAAGGGACTGAAAAGTTACAATATGCCACTATAGGAGGTGTGTCATATTACTTCCTTCAACTGCTTATACTACTACAAGCTGTGGGGAAGGAAAGTTGATAGAATTGTCCATGATGGTGTTGTTATTCTTTAGATCATATTGTAAATTGATTCAGCAGTTGAAGGTTTAGCCTAAGTGAATTGAAGTGTTTCCTCCTTTTGTTTACTAACAGAAGATTGTTTGAGTCTCCCAATCCATTTATACACTTCCTGAAGTCAACTACTTCATCCGTTTCAATTTGTTTGTCTGGTTTTGACTTGACACAGAGTTTAAGAAAGTAAAAAAGATTTTCGTATTATGTGATTTTAAATTAAAGATATGTAGAATGTATCAATATGACCTTGAATTTTGTGGTCTTAAATATGTCAGATAGAGAGTTGGAATTAAAGAGTTGCCAAAAGTAAAAGAGGCATTCTTTTTTTAAGCGGATTAAATTTGTGTAATTTCAAGTTCATATCTAGAGTGGTTTTTTATCCTATGATGCTCCAACTCTCCAAAGGTACCGCCTGGTGAGTGTCGGATTCTCCAAAAAAGGTGCATTTCTAAAGGACCTGACACGTATGTGACAACATTTTCTGAGAGTCTGAGTATCATAGCTTTTATCTTCTATCCCGGGGAGATCATCAGTGATTCTCCACTTATCTCGTGGGACTTAAAGCCCCACCAATCTTTGGAAATGGAGGCGTCTAACACCAACTAAACAAGCCTCACTCGTTCATAACAACAATGGTTGTGATTTCGGACAAAGCAGTTGAAACTGTGCCACTTTAAGACCAACTTTAGGATATAGTTTGTCTGATAAGTAATATAAATTCCAGTACATATTCCGAGTTTACGATGAAAGGTGCAGTTTTCTAGTCTATACATGTAACATTATTTTACAAATTCAAAGCGCATAAGTAGCTTAACAGAAGGATATTTCTCTCCTTTTTCATTGTAAATAGGCACAGCTCGAATTCCTGTTCTGAGTTCTGAAACAGGAATGCAAGTTTGTCCACCAAAATCATCGATCTCTGACATATCATATTCATGAACTTCTACGCGAAGCAATGCTAGCTCTGGAACTGTCAATGGGAACTCAAATTCATCATTCCATGTCGGTATCCAGTTGTCCTCTATTGCCTTGGTTTTCTTAACTCTTGAATCTGCAGGGACTCCAGCAATACCAATCTGCATTACATGGAAACAGAATTTTGAAAAACGAAACAAATCCGTCTTAAACTAAAAATCAAATGCATATATATTAGGCCAACCTTGACGTAGAAGTCTGGTGGAGAATATGCATCAAAATGTGTACGTTTAAAGTCCAAATGCCAACCTTTTCCCATGTATAATTTCACCTGAAAATAAAACATTGCAAAATTTTGTTACATATTTTATAAGTGCAGAGAATTCACGTATCTCATATAATATGATCTATTCACCTTCAGTGTAGTTTTCACTGATAAAAGCCTTTTAGGATCATGGACCTCATTATTTGCATCAGTCTTTAAGAGAAGCTCCGGTTTCTTGACATAACCACAACCACCATTTGCTCTGAACATCCCTTGCATTAACCACAAAGGCCTTCCATGTCCCTGGTGCAAGACGACAATTGCATTATACATTAGAAATGATACCTTAAAAGCATAATATATAAACAGACACTCAAACTTGGCCTAAGCTAACAAGTAAGCACTTCAACTTTGAGAGTCCACATCTAGACACCTCAACTTGGTCCCAACCTATGTTGCTTGGACTCTTCAAAAATGTTAACGGGTGCATGTCGGATTCTCCAAAAGTAGTGTATTTTTAAATAATTCGACATGGTGCGGCATCAAAAGTGAAGAGTCCACGCAACTTAGGTCTCAACTGACAACTAAACACTCCAACTCATCCCCATTGTATCCCGTGGACACCAAATGCTGATGTGGCATATAAATTTTAGAGGTGTGTGGATGATTATTTTGTAAGTTAGAGTGTTCAACTGACACAGTAGAGATGAGTTGAGGTGTCTAGATGTGCATACACAAAGTTGGAGTGTTGCCGGCTAAGGCCAAATTTGAACGTCTGTTTAGGTATTATGCCTTTTTTAAATGGAATGTACAGGCACAAAAATACAAACTAGCAGCACTAAAATATGAATTCTCTATGAGAACAAAGAAGCAAAGAACTTTGTTGGAACCTGCATGTTGAATGCAACCATCTGAGCTCCATGCATCCATCCTATTTGTGGATTGTAATTGGAAGAGTCGACTCGCATACCTTTTGGATATACTCTCAGCAAATTTCTCTGAGTAAACCTTTACGGAGAAATTCGACAGTTCAAGATGTTGAAAGACAAATAAGTCAGCTCCGAGAAAGGAAAACAATGTATCATTTCTTGAAACAAACAACAACAATGCACAGTTAGGCTTCAGCCAGTTCTGGTCCAACCAAACTTTCAAAGGACACCAAAATTCTGAAATATTGATTATACTTAACGTGTAGTTTGATATTGCCTTTTTATACGAAAGCATAGCATGTTATAGGTACTCATGTACACGTAAACACAACATTGACAAAAGAACAGATCGCATTGTGATTTTGTGTTCACCTGATTAAATCTTTCCCATGATTGAGGGCAACATTTATGAGCTTTTCTTCATTTAAGCTAACACGTTTCACCTTAATAGGATCCACGGTTAGCCACTCACTTGTTGGACCTTTTGATTTTCCTGCTTGGATAGCAATCAAGTGTTTATACTCAGGAGCTATATTATGCTGTATATTGGGGTTCTCATGATGAGAATCAGCTTCATCGTCGTGACATTCTCCATTGTCTTTATTCTGCAAAGTCGTCTAATTTTAGTCTAAAACAGGCACGTCTACCAAGGGCTCAATTTTCTTTACTTACGATTTTTAACAAAAATAACTCTTATGATGATCACCTCAGAATAAGCTATCATTTTTTGTGAAAGATCAGAAATTTCTGCTCCCCATGCTTTCTCCTCCGATGATTTCTTCCCCTTCTGAGAACCATTATCTTTCTCACTTGGTTTCTTACTTTCAAGATATTCTTTTGGCGGTTTAGTTGAGATGATAATCCGCCCCTTCAAAGATTCTGGAGACGGGAATTCAGACAAGCATTCTGCCCCACAGGTGAACAGTATATCTTCAAATACTTGAGTGACCATCTAGAGATGAACTTAATCACGGTTAGTCACACAACAAAACATCGAATCATGAGACATGTTTCCAATGCTCGATAGTAGGAATATGCTTACCTCAGCTGCTTTAGCCTGAAGATCAGGGGTGAGGTGGTCTTCTAGAGTTATAATTACAGGATATTCAGATGCCACAAATGCATGTTCCTTTATTGATTTCAAACATTGGATAAGTTCCACCGGAGGTGTTAGTGTCCTGCATTTTCAGAATGTTTCGATAAAAGATGGAGTCGGAAAGAGAAAAAATGTGTTAAGGTTAATCCTTAGGTACTGTTCAACTGCAACATGTTGAATTATGTGATCATCTCATCTAAACGTTGAAGCACTCAGAAAGAACATACTTGTATATACTTAATTATATCTTCAACACACCCCTTCACGTGCAGATCTAAGCACGTGGAGATTATTTCCGACAATGGAATTTGTGCGACTATCTCCTCTAACAACCCTTCTTCTTTAAACATATTATTGAACAATGAACACTCTTTAAGCATATGAGAAAACAATGTACACTCTAACTCTAAGTTTGCAATATGCGAGAGGAAAGTATAGCATTATATACCCTCCGTGAAGGATATCCACATTGTCTTTCGATGAATTTGGCCACATGTCTAATTCAATCACTCGTACGCCTTGTTGGAGTGCCTTTATTATAGGCACGTCGCTGCAATCACTATTGAGTTGATTCCCAGTGAGATAGGTATTGTGACTGGTGTAAATGAAATAGTGAGACAATGGAGCAGTCATGTCATGGTGAACCTGAAATGCAAAAAAAAAAAAAAAAAAAAAAAAAA
>JAJONR010004914.1:0-44162 GCA_029582245.1 Solanum etuberosum | reverse complement strand
AATATATATATATATATATATATATATATATATATATATATATATATATATATATATGTATGTAATGAATAAAATGCTCAAATAATTATTGAACAAAAAAAAAATCTAATTGACCTGAACAGTGACTGCCTGCGCCACTTAATAAGGTTTGGAGTCAACAATTAGTCAAGAACAAAATTTTAGAAGGTTAAAAAAAATACTTCACAATCAATTCAATGATAATTTGTTCATCAACAACCTCTGTGATTCCCTTTCTTATTAAGCTTTGCAAATTTGATGGATTAATAAGAAACAACTCTAAAAAAATTGCAACTAGCCGCCGATAAAAATAATCAATTACTTTCATTTATTAAATAAAAAAATCCATTGAACTTTAACTTTTCTTTTAACTGATGAAAAGTTTTCAATTTGGGTTCCATTAATTTAAAAATAAAGGAATTCGAATAATCATTAGGACAAGTGTTTTCTGTTGTCGTCCATTCCCACGTGAATGTGAAAAACTGTCACCAACACTTTTTGCCCGCTTGATCATCTCACAATTTAAGAACGTATGTACTTTAGCCAAGGAATCAACAAACTTCAAGTTTCATCTGATTTGTTCTTTTCATGATAGAAATATATTTACCAAATACAAATCATACATACAATTGCACATACATATATTTTAGGTTATCTATAGAGATGTAAGTATGTCTCTGATGCTAATTATTGGAAAACTATATGCACAACAGAAGCATACCAGAATCATACAACTTACATCAATAATAGACAACACATTGTTTATGCTAGAACAACTACAATCTTTTTAGAGCATATGTACTTTTCTGAAATTTAATTCAAGAATTACCTCTTGAAGCGTGAGCAGATACCTTCAAGTGAATCCACAAACTGGACCACAGTTTTGCGGTCTTCTACAGTGATCCGAAGTTCACTTCCGAACTCTCTCAATACTTGGGTGGGAAAGTATTTTATTGAAAACTTCTTCTTTTCAAGGGTTAGAAGAAATCCTAATTATAGAGATTTCTTCCTATTCCAAGGAGGAGAAGGAATATCATGTCTTTCCTTAGAATATAAAAATATATGTACATCTCCCTTTCCTTAGAATAGAAAATGTCATGTACTTCTCCCTTTTCTTAGAATAGAAAAAGTAATATACTTCTCCTTTGCCTTAGAATAGAGAAAGACACATACTTCTCCCTTTCCTTAGAATAGAGAAAGACAAAGAGTTCTTCCTTTTCCCTTTAGAATAGATTCTGAGTTCAAGTTAAATATGAGAACGGTAGGGACCACATAAGTGATTACTGAGGCTTACTATTATGAAAATAATTCTAAATAATTTATTTTAATTATTCTTACCATAATAAATTACAATTCATTTCACTAGAAATTCATAATTTCACTCCTCTATTTATATTTCGAAATTCCCCATTAAACACATACGTAATTCCCCATATTAAGATTACAGATACTAATCAATTAATTAAATTACTGACGAATTTAATTCAATGATCAATTTACTTTAGAGCACTGCTTTACTTATTTCATGTGTCAGATTCATAAATCCACTTGCAAGGTTTGACACGATGAAAACTTATAAGCTTCTCAAAAAGACATATCATCAATCTCTATATCGAGACATGGATTCCGTCAACTAACCTATTATTTCACCAATATATATTATTATCATTCAATCTACCAGGCATATGGACCCATCTTAGAATCTCACCTTTTAATAAATCAGAACGATAATTAACATATACAGATCATAATAGTTATATCAGGATTAGGAATATAAATATATTTGATAGTTTAGAGAAGATTGATTAGAATGTGTTGATATTGCAATGAATCATTGATATAAGTGTTGAAGTCTGAATTTCCCAATTCCCAATTATCTCTTGCTTGATTAGTTCTTTGCCCAAAGCCTTTATTTGTGTTACCTAACCATTCTCTTAATTTGAAAATTGTTTGTCATCAAGTTTAGATACAAACTTATAGCTATTAATTCTTTTCTTTTAAAATGTCGTTGTTCCTTGTGGGATTCGACAAGATTCTTAGTTGGGTATTTTTATTGTTGACGATCGCTTATCATTTTAACTTTTTTAGGGTAATTTGAGCGTTATCAGTCATGAGGATCCCCATGAGAACATTCAAACTTTGTGGATGTATGTGGTCCATTCACATTTAAAAATATCACCCAAGAATCTATTCAATTGAGGCCTTTTCCTTTTTATCTGAGGGAGGAGGCTTCAAAACGGTTGGCCGCACTACCAAGGGACTTAATCACTACCTGTGTGACACCTCGGAAAAAGGAAAGCTGCATTGTAGATTACTTCTCCAAGTCTACGATTCCTGTTTATGGACAGTAGAAGGTGGTACCAACCGTAGAAGAGAGTCATAGAGATGGTCTTGATGTATTCATTATTTTGGGTCTCTATACTTTTCCTATAGACCACCATGAAGGTCCATAGAAAGTTCAATGGCCCATAGGATGTGGTCGTAGAAGGATCTCCAGACTTAGATAAAAAATTGTTTGACTTTTGAGTCTATTGAGGGTTTTACGAGTCGTGGAAGGTTTTGACAGGTAGTAGAGGTTTCTCATGGAAGTTGGTTTCAGACATTGAAGGATTTTATTCATAGGTTCTATGATTGGGTCTACCGTATGTGGAACCTTAGACGAACCGTAGAGTGGTCTCACGAAAATGATTTAGAAGTTTGAATCCCTAGTATCTAGTTATATGAGTGACAAGTATGGTTTGTAAAAAAATATATGGACCGTAGGTTAGCGTGTAGGTCTCCTCTAGATGTTTTAAGTCAGGGGCATTTGGGTCTTTTCATACCCTTTTTACTTCTTAAACTATGTTATTTTACCTATAAATAAGCCCCTATAACTTATTTTACCCCTAAAATCTACCCATTCTCCTTCATTCTCCAAAAATTTCCAAACTTCCTCTCAAAGGTTTTCTCTCCAGGGCTCTTAAGTAATTTCTAAGGTTCTTCAAGTCTTCAAGGTTTCTTCATCAATTGCTTGTGGGATTTAAGATTAAGGTATGTAGGGGGTTCATCCATGGTTTGCATTCACCCATTGAGTCCCCAGAGTTTCTCCGATTATCAAATTCAATTTCCCTAAATTGGTTAGGTTCTCATTCAATTCTTCATGTGTTCTATTTGTATGGATTAAAGAGATTGATTTTAATCATATTATGATTGTTTTAAATCAATTATATTCTTTCTAATTGATGCATGATCAATGATTTTAACTATGAACCTTAGAAAAGTATCAATTTATGAACAAGCTATGAATCTATTATTGATGTTTTCATGAAAGACATGCATGATTCATGAAAATGAATTTTCTTACGTTCTAGGTTCCTATAATATTGGCATCAATGAAATTGTGAAATGTATTCTCACATTAAGGGATCATGGTTTGATGAAACGTTTTCTCACTCTTGCATGATTCAAAGATTTAAGGAGCTATTCTATAATTTTTTAAGCTTTGATTAATAACTAAATTATACTTTTCCGTGAATAATGATATCCTTGTTGATGAGTCCTAGATTTTGACTCATTTAGGGCTTGGTTTTTATAGTTTATTGTCCTCAAATGCCTAATTGATGCTCTAAACTGATGTTAAAGTGTTGATATGCAGCAATAAAGGCTAAGGAGCAAGGCAACGATATTACCAGGCAAAAAAGAGCATAAAAGCTGAAACAGTTGAAGAAAGGCAATCCTGGTGATCACCAAGACCACTCAGCTAGCCGCCGAGTGGCTCTTTAGCTCACCTAAAGTTCCAGCATGCCAGCCCTGGGGAAAAACCTACTTGGCGATGGAAATGGACAGTCGGCGGAACCCCGAACGGATCGGTGACCTCGATCCTTACCGCCTAAAGTCATAGAACTCTGAGGATAAAGATTCAAGGCAAACCGGCGATGGAATGGAGCAAAGGACGCATCGTCGACTTGGTCAGCGACGCTCGACTTACTTCTCCTAACTTTCCTAAAAGCTAAAATTTGGAAAAATATAAATTGAAATTTGAAAAGCATAAAAGGCATCAAACTTTTAATCAAATATTTTAGAAGTTCAGTTTCTCGTGAGTATTCTATTGTTGAACCTTGTTGAAGGATTTTTCCAGTAGATTTTGAGTTGGGTTTTTGATTTTAAGCATTTTGAATCATTGTAAAGACTTGGATTGCAATACCCAGACTATGGAAAACGTAATTGGTATTGATTTATTTATTTTTATGATGTGTGGCTAAAACCCTAGTTCTTGGAGTGTGATCATGTAATTATTTATCTAATTAGATTATGGGTATTGTTGTTTAATGATTTCATTGATGTTTTAAAGTGGGTTTAATTGATAGTTGTGTATTTAACCCATGAATTGTATTTGCAAATGCAATTTTAGCTTAGTGTTTTGGGCTTGCTCGAGAGAGAGGTACTAAAACCAATGTTATCGATTGATGATAGTAGTGAGTGGGTTGTTGTGGGTTCAGCTCGAGAGAGTGAATCTTAACTCATTCCTACCTATCTAGCTCGAAAGAGTAGATAAATAAAGGTTTTGGGCTATTTATAGTGTTAATCTTGTTGAGGTTCAAGAGAACTCGCTTGAATCGTCATAGTTGTTCGAGAGAAAACTATTGCATTTATAATCTAGCGTACCCACTGAGATTCAGCAATTTATTACTAAACTTAAATTACCCATATAGTAAAATTAGCCTATAATTGATCACATCCTCGATAATTCCTTCCTACTTATCTACTCCCCTGTTTTTGTGATTATCATAGTTGTTAATTGAAACTTTTAAACCCCGCATCCGACATTCGTTGTCAAACCTTTAACGTACTTTGTTTGATTTCGACAATGTCTACTTCTATAACTGATAAGAATCATAACTTTTACTTCTTAATTGAATTCCATATTGTACCGTTCCCTGTGGGTTCGACCCCAACTCTTCGTCGGGTTTTATACTAGATAACAATCGCATACATCTAGTATTGGATGAGGTGTAGTTTGAGCATTCATCAAAAATGGCGCCGCTGCAGGGGAGTGGTGTTATAGAATTCTCTCTTTAAAGTCGGTTTGTGATTTGATTATGTTGTAGTTTAACCTATTTACCTTTTTGTGTGTTGTTTGTTGCCTTATAGAAGGTGTCGAAATGAGTGTCAATGGAAGCAACACCAGCCAGCTAGGCTAAAATGATGACATCGGTAACTTGAACGATGTGAATGAAGTACCGGTGAATGTGGTACATTTGGGTGGTGTAGGTGCTATCCAGTTGCCTCCGATAGAGGGAAATACGGTGTTCCATGTGACAAGCACGATGATACAACTCTTGCAAATGAAAGGGTGATTTGGAGGCTTGGCTCATGAGGATCCCCTGACCATATTCTAAACTTTATGGACATTTGTGGTCCCTTCTAGTTCAAGAACATATCCCTAGAGTCAGTTTGACTAAGATTGTTCCTATTTTCGTTGATGGGAGAGGCTACCAAGTGGTTAGCCGACTTACCTAGGGATACCATTACTACTTGGTATGAATTGACCGAAGCGTTCTACACAATGTTCTTTCCTCCTTCGAGGATGATGTCATAAAGAGATACTATCAAGGGTTCAAACACTTTGATGGTGAGCCAATTCACGAGACTTGGCTACGGTATCAGAAATTGCTACTTTAATGTTCGACTCACAGACTCCCAAACAATGCATGCTACAGTATTTCTACCGGAGTCTAGATTCGGTGAACATAGGAATGGCTGATCAACTTATTCAAGGAGGTATCATGCTGCACCCATTTAAGATTGCTTCTACTTTGCTCTATGGCATGACCAAAATCAATCGAGCTTGGTATACAATAGAGGATCAAGTGTCTCCTTTGACATTAAGGATGACGAAAGAACAAATTGAAAAAGATCAAGAGCGGGACAAAAATATGGTCAAAATGATGACTCAATTGGATCTTTTGTCAAAGAATGTAATGGGTAGTGGTACTAGAGTTGTGAATATTGTTGGTGTTAGCGGGGTGAACCCTGATGAGGCACATTTTGAGGCTCTATATAACGAGGAAGTTAGCTTTCTTGCAAATCAAGGTGGTGGTTTCCGTCAAAACTATCCTAGGTCGGGCTGGAATCAAGGTTGGAATAGAGAGCATGATGACGGTTGGAGAGACCGTTATAGGGAATGGCATGATCGTGGTACAAATTGGAAGCAGAGACAAGGGCACAAGGAAAGATACGTACCTCCTCATGAGCGTCAAAAGCCCAAAGAGCAAAAGGTTGACCCGGAGAATTTCTGCACTGAAGATATGCTCTCACGCATTCTCAACAAAATGGAAGGGTCGGACAAAGCTTTCAAAGAAATGAAGGATGACGTCTCAACTCTAAATCAGACGGTCACCTCTCATCAGTGTCTATCAAATATTAGAAACACAAATGGGTCAATTTTCATCTCATTTGAACCCAAGGCCAAACGGGGGTCTACCGAGTGATACCTTGGCTAACCCGATAAATGAACATATTCACATCGTGCCACGATGTTAAATAAGGGGTTTCTTGAGAGGAAACCCATGTTTTTAATGCTTTTATTGTTGTTGTTTGAATAACTGGTGTTGAATGTGCAGGTTGAAAAGTTGAAATTTTGGGAAAATGGCAGCTAGGTGAGCCAAATATCCAGTCGGCGAGCCCGACTTGGATCGCCGTTGGAACCACCTAGTTTGCTAGGAGCTCTGTAAAACTTTACGGGCTAAAGTACAACTCGACGCATCACCGAGTGGGTCGGTGACGTAACTCGTGGTCGCCGACCAGCGCGTGAACTGAAGAGTCTTTAAAGGCCAAACCGTTTTAAATTCAAAATCTCTTCATTTTTCATACTTTTCTACTTCCGAATTCTCACAACTGCTTATATTTTTGTTCTCGTACTATCGTTCTAACTTTTACTTGGGATCATTTGCTCGGGGTGGACTTTAGGATTTCTTTGCTTGCCTTGCTTTTCAAACATCTGGCATACAAGGTTGGTTTTCCGAACCCCGCTTTATAATTGGTTGAAATCAAATGCATTATCATTTTGTAGTTGTTATCTGTGTTTAGTGTTGATTTGTTTATCGTGTGGTGGTTTAATTGCCCATATTTAGTAGAAATCGTAATCAATTGGCCTTAGATAGTGAATTCTCATGTCTATGATTGATAAAATTGTTGGATTGTGTTGAAAATGTAGTGGGTCTAGCAGGGTGAAGTCTGAGTAACCTCGAATTGTGCTAATTATCAAATTTTGCCCAATGATAGAGCGGTTGACGTCATTCTTAAGGGCAGAAGACGTCAATTTGCCAATTTTTTCCAAATCGAGGAAAATCTGAGTACCCCGTGGGCATGGGTCGTATGGGTCTTGGTTGAATTACATGATTTGAGTGTTTAATTTTATTTTTGTGGGCTGCGGGTTAGATTTTAAAGGTTGGGGGTAAAAAATTGGCAGGTTGGACTATTCGGCGAGCTGGGTCGAGCTCGTCGAGTGGTTTGGCGGTTCGCCTAAGTCCCCCTTGATCGCCTTTTATTTCTCTCTTTTCATGGTTTAAGTTCTGTAACTTTCGACGAGATGCCTGAGCTCGCTGAGTTCACCTGGAGATTCGCCGAAAGTCCCTTCTGATCGCCTTTCTATATCCCTAATTCATGATATTGTTCTGTAACTTTTGGTGAGCTACTTCTAGTTCACTGAAAGATGTCGGTGCTCCACCGAATGGCCCTCACATCACCAACTTGTTCTAATTTTTTGCAGATTTCATTCTGGACTCTTCGGCTCGCCTGACTTTGCTCGCCCAAGGTGTTCGGTGACTCACCGAACGGTTTGGCGAGTGTTTCTACGTAGTTTTTTCATACTTTGCTTTTTCTTCGAATGGCATCTAATGTGTATTGTTTTATGTTGCAGAAATGGCTAGAACCAAAGTAGCAAGAAGGAATCAACCACCCCGAAAGAGGGCACACAGAATTATAATCAATGAGGAAGCTTCTTCTTCCCGGGCCCCGGCTACAAAAATCCCTCCAAAAGGAGGTAAAGGCAAGGGCAAGGCGCCCGTTCAGCTGACACCTGCGAAGGCAAGATCCGATAGTGAAGGGATCTATACCACATACCTCACTACCTCCGACAGTGATGGTCAGTCTGCCGACAGTCCTCTGGCTCCCATCTCTGAGCCGGAAGATTACCGACTCCTGCAGGCGATAAGAGCGGAGGTACTCTCTAAGTAGATGAATGATCCGTCTAGGATCCTAGTACCTCCTGCTCCTCCTCCTCCAGAGCAAACAGTAGTACAAGCCCCACCAGTTGAGGGTCCTCCTCCCCGGTCACTTAACCGACTAAAGTCTGAGGGTTTGAGGATGATTTTGGAGGAGAAGTGGTTGTCTACCGATGGTGTGGTGGACAGATATTCTGAGGTATGGAACACCTTGAAGTTCCACAAATTCGCGGTTTCTACAAAATCCCGAGGCCCAAACATTCCTACTTGGGTTCGAGAGTTTTATGCGGCATATAGAGAGTTGGTCCCTAAAGTGAAGCAGAAGGACAGCATGTTCAAGCTGGGAGATGAGGTGATGGTACGAGGCCGGAAGGTGAAGTGCAGCAGTTCGGACATAAATATGGTAATTGGGTGCTCACAGGATTTCATGCATGACTATCCTGATTTGATAAAGAAGAAGACCCTAGAGGATCTAAAGTGTTGGCTGGCACCCTTCCTCTCTAATGTTACTCCTAGGTTGATCGAGGAAGGTGTACTGATCGAGAAGAAGGACCTGAACATCACTGCCAGATACTGGTTTGGGTTCATTAACAGCACCATCATGCTTTCATGGAATGAGTCCATCTTTCGCTATCTGAAAGCTGCCTGTCTAGGGTCGATTATGGATTTCCATAGGTTGAATTTGGGGCTGTTGATCGAGCAAGAGATGGCCATGAGGGCCTGAGCAAATACAGACCTCGCTTCCTTTCCCCGTGCTGATTACCTAGCTGTGCTGGTGGGCCCGTGTTCCCATGGTTGAGAAGATGGATTTGGAGGTGACCCCCACATATTCCACTGAAATGCAACGTATCGAGGCTGAGTACATGCGGGATGAGGCAGATAGGAGGAGAGCTGCACCAGCAGATACGTCCCCGTTGTTGATGTTGATATGTTGCTGACTGAGACAATGATGCCCCCTAAGGCTAGTGATCCTACATGTACCTCTAGCCCTTCTTCTTCTGATATTCCCAATTCTTCTGTTGCACCCCCTCCCTATTTTTTTGTTGCTGCTGCCTCCTGACCCCCGTATCACCCAGGCCATGTTGTACAAGATGGGACATCTAGCACAATTTGCTGATGTGCGTGCCTCCCGGGTAGAGGCCGATGTGCCTGGGCTTATAGAGAGGGCTATTGCTCCTACCATAGCTCCTATTAGGGCTGAGATGAGAGAGCATCGAGATTTGATTGATAGCCACAGGTTGGCTCTAGATGCCCTTACAGTACGGGTTGAGGCTTTTGAGCAGGGTTGGGGTGATTCTGCCACTATGACGGCCCTAAAGGCTGATGTTGCTGGGTTGAGGAAACAGGTGGACGAGCTGAAGTCCCCTGACTTATCGATACTGTTTGGTACGGTGGAGATTCCTAAGATCCCGAGCACTAATATTCCATCCAGTTCTGAGGTTCCTCCGGCTACCATGACCGGAGATGTTGCTAGGGCTAATGATGCAAATGCTGAGTCTGAGGTGGAGACAGATGAGGAGCAGCTGGGTGTTAGAGATGAGGTTGTTTATGATGATCTAGCAGATCTTGAGGATTCCATGGTTGAGACTGATGTGTAGGCATCGCGTAGAGAGACGTCTTTGGTGGGCTCTAGTGTAGCCAAAGATATTGATGAGCCGGGCACTAATGTCTAGACAAATCGAGTTACTGACATGCAGACTTCACCCGAGGCTTAGCTTTGTAGGATGATTTCCTTTACTCCATTTCTGTTAGTTTTTAGACTGTTTTTATTATTTCTTTGCATTTGAGGACAACTGCTATTTTTGTTGGCGAGGTGAGGTATTTCAATACCTACCCCTATTGGGCTGTTTTTGTGAATATTGTTGTTTTTGGTTTTGTGAATGTTGGATCAGATTTTATGTTCATATATATATATTCGTTTTGATCCACATTGGTCCATTGTTTTTAATGTGCAAATGGTTTCAAACACGATTTTAAAAAGTGCCACCTTTTGATGTGTGTGAATGTGATTGTTCTCTTGTAATTTCGAGTGTCGGTTATGGTCAATAACGATGACTTGAATAATGCTCTTGTGTGAACAACATGTATATGCAAACCTGATGAAGTGAATTGAGTTGCATAAGTCATATGTGAACTCGTAGCATCTCATTATGACTATGCGATTTGTTGAGTGGGACTCTTGTGATGATCATTATGATTGTGTTGAATGCCGTGTGTGGTGAGGTTGACATGAAATCCATGCTTGGTTATACCTAGAACTTGCCCCGTTGGTTCAATTGGCTAATGTGAGTGAATGATAGAGATAATCTTAGGCAATTTGTGAAGAGTGACCTAATATTGCAATTATACCTCTTTGTGACCACCTTGTGAGAGTGTGAACCTAACTTGGCACCATTTGAGACTATCATTTTCTTTGGAAGAACCTTGAACACAAATGAACCCTTGTCTTTCCCACCTATAATCTTCATGAGGCATTGGTTGTTATAAATAGCCAACTTAGGCCAAAAGCCTAAGTTGGGGGTGTGGTGAAAAAGGAGGTAAATCAAGAAGTTTGAGAAATTCTCCCCCTTTGAAAGATCTTGTTAAAAAAGATGGAACCCCTCCATATAAAAAAAAAGAAGAGAAGAAGAAAGAGAAATGAAAAAAAAGATTGAAAAAGAGAAATATTGTTGAAATAAAGTGGGTGAAATGAGAAAAAGAAATGTGGTATCCAATAAGTTGTGCTTAAAAGAATAGGGTTTGAATTTTGAGAATCGGAAAGTATTGTAGAGAAGGTGAAAAAAATGAAATGTAGGCCATGTTTCATTAAGGTAGAAGTCACTAAGCCTGAATGATCATGCCATTACCCTCATCCCCATTACAAGCCTTGAAAGACCTTTGTGATCTTGAATAATTTTATTATCATGTTGATTGGAAAATACGGGCAAGCCTATGGGGTAAGATCATGCATGTGTAAGTTTTTGAGAGGGTGAAAGTTTTTTCTGATTTCGAACTTTTAAAGTTGATGAGGTTTGTGTGAGCATGGAATCTTTTTTGGTGTGAATGCATTCAAATGCTTTTGTTGAGATTGAACTTGCATTTGAAGAAAGCATTGTGAGCTTAAGTCCATTGGATGATGGTTAGTCACAATTTGAAACTTAGAGTGCACAATTAAACATTGCATGTGTAGTTTTAACCTCTTGTGTGAATGTATGTTGAGTCTTGAGTAGCACTGTTTGTAGACATCCTTGTTGAACTGATTGATTTTCAGTTTTACTTAAGGACAAGCAAAAGTTTAAGTTGGGGGTATTGATCAGTCCAAGATTTCGACTCATTTAGGGGTTGGTTTTCATAGTTTATTGTCCTCAAATGCCTAATTTATGCTCTAAACTGATGTGACAGTGTTGATTTGCAGCAATAAAAGCTAAGGAGCAAGGCAAGGACATTACCCGAAAAAATGGAGCGAAAATGCTGAAGAAGTTGAAGAAAGGAAATCCTGGTTATCGCCCAGATCCCTCGGCGAGCCGCTGAGTGGCTCTATAGCTCGCCTAAAGTTCTAGCATGCCAGCCCTGGGGAAGAACCTACTTGGCGATGGAATGGAGCAAAGGGCGCATCGCCGACTTGGTCGGTAACGCTCGACTTACTTCACCTAATTGTCCTGAAAGCTAAAATTTGGAAAATTATAAATTGAAATTTGAAAAGCAGAAAAGGCATCAATCTTTTAATCAAATCTTTTAGGAGTTTAGTTTCTCCTAAGTTTTCCATTGTTGAACCTTGTTGAAGGATTTTTCAAGTTGATTTGGAGTTGGGTTTTTGATTTTGAGCATTTTGAAGCATTGTAAAGACTTGGATTGCAATACCCAGATTATGGAGAACGTAATTGGTATTGATTTGTTTCTTTTTATAATGTGTAGCTAAAACCCAGTTCTTGGGGTGTGATCATGTGAGTATTTATCTAATTAGCTTATAGGTATTGTTGTTTTAAAGTGGGTTCAATTGATAGATGTGTATTTAATCCATGAATTGTAGTTGCAAATGCAATTTTAGCTTAGTGTTTTGGGTTGCTCGAGAGAGAGGTTCTAAACCCAAGGTTATCGATTGATGATTGAAGTGTGTGGGTTGTTGTGGGTTTAGCTCCAGAAAGTTAATCTTAACTCATTCCTACCTATCTAGCTCTAGAGAGTAGATAAATTAAGGTTTTGGGTTGTTTATAGTGTTAAGCTTATTGAGATTCGAGAGAACTCGCTTGAATCGTAATAGTTGTTCGAGAGAAAACTATTGCATCTATAGTCTAGTCTACCCACTAAGATTCAACAATTTATTACTAAACTTCAGTTACCCGTATAGTGTAATTAGCCTAAAATTGATCAAATCCCCGAGAATTCTTTCCTACTTGTCTACTCCCCAATTTTTATGATTATCGTAGATGTTGATTGACACTTTTAAACCCCCCATCTGACATTCATTGTCAAACCTTTAACTTGCTTCATTTGATTTCGACAATATCTACTTCTATAACCGATTATAATCGCAACTTTTACTTCCTTATTGAATTCCATATTGTACCGCTCCCTGTGGGTTCGACCCCAACTCTTCATTGGGTTTCGTACTAGATAACGATTGCTTACACTTAGTATTGGATGAGGTGTAGTTTGAGCATTCATAACTTATGTTTGGGAATAATTTCGTAGGGATTTTTACTTAGATTCGAGAGGATATTGAGATGGAGGCTCTCCCATTAGTAGTGGTCGGGTCTCTAGTGGAAATCTCCATGTCCCTAACTACGTGCCCCTTTAGGTAGTCTTAAGTGACATAGCTAGTAGATCCACCTTAGCTAGAAGGTGATGGTCCTTTCCTTGGCAAATAAGGACATCTCTTTTTGGGGTAGGAGCAAGACACCAGATTCAATGTTATAACTAATATGGTCTATGTTTGTTAATAGTAAATATCCCACAAAGTGAACTATGTTGTTTTCAAAGATTTTAAGAATCTTTAATGATGATCTTAATATGCATTGACCATGTTCATTATTTATTATTTCTCTCTAAAGGCTTTTACGATATTTAGCTTGTTCTTGTATTCCATGTTTTCGGTTATGTCCTTATATCACCATGATTCATGTGTTATTGCATTTTCCTCATACATAGTACATTCCATGTAATAATGCATACTTGTGTCTATATTGTTTCACTAATATAGGGCTTGATAACTCCTTTCCCTCTGTTTATGGCTAATGAGCACCTAGATATTTCGAAGACTTGTTGAGTCCTCATGTTCTGAGGATGATGTCACTTTATTTCATTCATATATCTTTACTTTTGGATGTTGTATGTGGTATACGTCAAAGCTATGTTAGACTTCCTCTTGGATATGTCAAACTCTTTTCTTGAAATGAAATGCTTCACTTTTGTTTATTACTATGAGTATATGTATGTCAATTAGCTTGTGTAGTTCCTCTAGGGGTCTTATATTTCATGTAACGTCTAGAGTGTAGTTTGAGTTGTGACAAAGTTTGTATTAGAGCACAAGGTTTTAGAAAAAGGTCCTACGATCTCTTATAAGCCGCATTGAGTATAGTCTTGTTCATAAGTGTTAAGTGTGCCTCATTTATGAATAAAAGGCTACAAAGCATTTAAGAAACTCCACTACTTTTATAACTCTGAAGTTCTTCCATAGATTTTATCTCTATAAATATCTTTGTACTAAATTGTGTTTTATCCTCATAAGGGTATGGCACCTCTAAGATCTTATTTGAGAAGGAATATGGGTAACTACAACGTTGAGCGTGAGGTCCCTAAGGTTCCTATTGATCCTTTGGTCGAGAAAGTGACTCATATGTAATTCCAATCAATTTCTAAGTATTAGCTCAACCTATTACGACCCAAGCCAATATGAAGGCTAATGCTCTAGTGAACCCAAATCTTGGTATGGCGGTGGCAAGGATAAGGGACTTCACTAGGATGAATCCTCCGGAATTTCATGGGTCTATGTTTGATGAGGATCCTCACGATTTCATTGATGAGGTTTAGCAGATACTAGGTATTCTACAATTCCCTACAATTTAAAAGGCGGAGTTTTCTGTTTATCCACTCAAGGGTGTTGCTCAAGTGTGCTTTGATCAATGGAAAACTGAGAGGGTGGTTTATGTGCGTCCTCTTGATTGGGAGAAATTTAAGGGAGGTTTTCTTAATTGTTTCTTTCCTCTTTAAATGAGATAAGTGAAAGTGTTTATGTTCATTATCCTCCAACAAATAAATATGAGTGTTAAGGAGTATGCTTTGAAGTTTACCCAATTGGCTAAGTATGATCCAACTATGGTTGCCAGATCTAGGGCAAGGATGAGTATATTTGTGTCGTGTGTGTCTGACTTGGTTGTCAAAGAGTGTCACACAACCATGTTCATCAAGGAAATGTATATTTCATGTTTGATGACACATCCCCAAATTATTGAAGAGGAAAAGTTAATGGAAAGGGCCAAATAGTCCAACAGGGCAAGGACCGGTGATGGTGATATTTTTTTCATTCTAGGACTAGTGGACAAGGGCATCCTCAATTCTGGCTAAAGTTTTCCTCTCAAGGTTCTTCTAATTCTCTGGCTCCTATGTTCAACAAAGATATGGTGTCTAACTCTAAGCCACGGGGAGAAAATGGAGGTAATGGATCTTCTATCATCGGTTGAACTAGGTGTGGTAAGAAACATGATGTCAAGTGTTTACTCGGTACGGATGGTTTCTTTAAGTGTTGAAAGAGTGATCATTAGATGAAAGATTGTCTATTTCTTGCTACTAAGGAAGGGATGGTGGGAAAGTTCAACCTAGTGGTTCTTGTTCTGGTGCTCTGAATCAAAATAGATTATATGCTCTTTAGACTTGACAGAATCATGAGGGTTATCTTGATGTGGTGACTGAGTTGTTTAAGGTCTTTCATCTTGATGCTTATGCTTAACTTGATCCTGGTTCTACCTTATCATTTTTTACTTCTTATGCGGCCATGAGAATTGATGTTTGTCTCGAAGTCCTTTCTAATCCTTTTCATCTCTCAACTCTCATGGGTGATGCTATTTTGTCTAAAAGATACTATAGAAATTGTCCTATTTTCATTTCTCATAAGTCACTCATGTTGATATAGTAGAGCTTGATATGTTAGATTTTGATGTTATTCTTGGGATGGATTGGCCTTATACAAGTTATGATTCCATATATTATAGGACCTAATTAGTCACATTCAAGGTTCCAAATGAACCTATCATATCATGGAAAGGGGGAAGTTATGTTTTTAAGGGTCCATTTGTATCTTTCCTAAAAGTTAAAAAAATAATTTCTAAGGGTTGCATTTATCATCTTGTCAGTTTATGGATATGGATTCTGAAACTCCTACTCTTCAGTCAGTTCCGATTGTAAATGAGATTCCAAAAGTTTTTCCTGATGATCTTACCGGTATTCCTCCCGAGAGGGAATTATACTTTGGTATTGACCTTCTCCCAGATACAACGTTTATCTCTATTCCTCTTTATCGTATGGGCTCGGTTTACCTAACGGAGTTAAAGGACCAATTGAAAGATTTGTTAGATAAGGGTATTATTAGATCAAGTATATCTCCATGTGGTGCTTTAGATTTGTTTTTTTGAAAGAAGTATGGTTCTCTCCTACTGTGTATTTATTATCCACAATTGAACCAGGTTAACATTAAGAATAAGTATCCTATTCTAAGGATTGATTACTTATTTGATCAACTCATAGGAGTTAATTGCTTCTCCAAGATTGACTTCTAACCAGGTTTTCACAAATTAAGGGTGAAAGAAAATGACATTTCGATTATGATTTTTCAAACTCGCTTTGGTTGGACTAATTCTCCAATGGTGTTTATGGATTTGATGATTAGGGTCTTTAAGCAATATCTTGACGATTTTGCTATCTTTACCGATGACATTTTGATCTCGGAGATAAGATGAACACGTTGAGCATTTGAGGATTGTATTGAAAATTCACAAGGACCGTGAATTGTATGCTTAAATTAGCAAGTGAGAGTTTTGTTTGAGATCCATTGCATTCCTTTGAAATATTGTCTTTGGTGAAGGTATTCAAGTTGATTCTATGAATACCGAGGCGGTTAAGAATTTTCCTAGTCCTTTTCGGACATATAGAGTTTCTTTGGTTTGGCTAGTTACTATAGAAGGTTCCTAGAAGGATTTTATTTTATTGCTTCACCTTTGACCACATTGAATCAAAAGAAGGTATAATTCTTATGGTCGGAAGCTCATGAGAAGTGTTTCAAATAGTCCAAGGATAGACATACTTCGACCTCTAATTTGATGTTACCGGAAGGATCAAATAGTTTTATTGATTTATGGTGATGCTTCTCGTATTTTCATAGGTTGTGTTTTGATGCAACATGGGAAAGTCATTTATTATTTATCAAGGGTATTGAAGGTGCATGAAAAGAATAAACCGACTCATGATTTGGAGTAAGCGCCTTTGGTGTTTACTTTAAAGATTTGGAGACACTACTTCTATGGGGTTCATGTAGATGTGTTCACTGACCACAAGAGTTTGAAGTATGTGTTCCCTCAAAAGGATATTAATCTTCACCAAAGGAAGTTCTTTTAGTTGTTGAAGGATTAAAACATAAGTGTCATATATCATCCTAGAAAGGCGAATGAGGTGGATGATGCTCTTAGTCACTTATCGATGGGTAATGTTTCTCATATTGATAATTATAAGAAAGAGTTAGTTTGCAATATTCATAGATTCACCGGATTGGGTGTTCAGTTGGTTGAATTGAACGAAGGTGGGGTTGTGATGAGTCTGAGATTTGGACTCATTTAGGGCTTTGTTTTGATAGATTAAGTGTCCTCAAATTCCTAATTTATGCTATAAATTGATGTTAATGCCTTGATTTTCAGGTATATGGATTGAGGAGCAAAGCAAGGACAATACCAGGCAAAAAGGAACAAAACAAGCTGAAGAAATGAAGAAGGGCGAGCCTGAAGATCTCCAAGAAGCACTCGGCGTGTCGCCAAGTGGCTAATCTCACCGCCTAAAGTTCCAATGTGCCAAGCCCTGAAGGAAGCAACCAAGTCGGCGACGAAGAGGAGCAGTCGGTGAATCGCCGAGTCATTCCGCAAAGCAAAGATAGATCGCCCAAAGTTATAGACTTCGAGGATGCTGAATGCTAAGGTGAAAAGGTGATGGAAGAGGTCAAAGGGTGGCTCGCCGAGTGGTTCGACGAGCCCGACTTACTTCACCTAGTGGCCCTTCGTGGCTTATTTTCGGTGACTATAAATTACATTTTGAACATTAATATAGTATCGAATTTTTAATCCATCTTAGTGTAGAACAGTTTTCTCTGAAGTTTCTAAGTAGACTTGAAGGTTTTGAGACTCAATTTTGAGATTTTGCAAGTGGCTTTCGAATTTTCTTCAAATTGGAACATTGTAAAGCTTGAATTCCTCTTATCTAGTTGATGGCTAATCGATTCGGTAACAGTTTTTATCTTTTTATGATGTTCGGCTAAAACCCCAACTCTTGGGGTGTGATCATGTGATTATGGGTTGAATTAGTGTATGGGTATTGTTAATTACTATTTTAAATGCTATTTTGAAGTGGGTTTAATCATTAATTGTGGTTTAATTTATGAATTGTAGTTACAAATACAGTTCTATTTTAGAGTTCTTGGCTTGCTGGAGAGAGAGGTTTTAGAACTAAAATTATTGATTTATGATTCGTATGTATTAGGTTGATTTGGGTTCAGCTCGAGAGAGTGAATCCTAAACCCAGTCCTACCCATCTTGCTTGAGAGAGAAGATGTATTAAGGTTTTGGGCTGTTCGAGAGAAATCACTTGAAGCGAAATAATTGTTTGAGAGAAAGCTATTTCAACTATAGTCTAGCCTACCCTCTGATATTTAGCTATTTACTAGTAGTTTCAATTACCCATATATCGAAATTTACCTATAATCGATCACATCCTGAGAATTCCTCTCTTTATTGTTATCTCATTGCTATTTCACTGCTTTGTAGTTGATAATTGCAAATCAAACCCCCATCTGACATTTGATGTCACCCCTTTGATTTGTAATGTGTCATTTTCCGTTAATATCTATTCCTATAGCTAGTTAGATCACATTTGTACTTCATAATTGAATTTGAACACGTACCGCTCCCTGCGGGATTCGACCCCAACTCAATTGTTGGGTTTTATACTGCTTAACGATCGTTTGCACCTAGAATTAGATGAGGTGTGCTTGAAACATTAATCAGGTTGTCGTAGATGATGGTTTAGAATCATCTATTGTATCGAATGTAAAGGCTAAGCATGATCTTGATCCGGTATTAGTGTACTTGAAGAAGTCGATTTCTGAAAAATTCATTGATTCTTTCTTTTAAGGGGAAATGGTGTCCTTCGATATCAAGGTCGGTTATGTGTTCCGAATATTGATGAGTTGAGGAATCTGATTCTAACAGAACCTCATAGTTCCTCGTATTCTATTACCCCAAGAGCCACAAAGATGTACCGTGACTTGCGGGAAGTCTATTAGTTGAATGGGATGAAGCAGGATATTAAATAATTCGTGGTTAAATGTCCAAATTGTAAACAAGTGAAAGTTGAGCATAAGAAACCAGACAGTTTGCCTCAAAACATATGTACTCCAACATGGAAGTGGGGATATTTGAATATGGACTTCATTACAGGTTTACCCTGCACTTGTCAGATGTTTGACACGATTTGGGTTATGGTGGACTGAATGACGAAACCGGCTCACTTTCTTCCCATTAAGACTCCATTCTTATAAGAAGACTAAACAAAGCTCTACATTAGGGAGATGGTAAGGTTGCATGGAGTACGTTTGTCCATTATCTCTAATCGAGGTACTTAATTCATATCTATGTTTTGGAAGTCATTTCAGAAATGTATTGGTGCTTAAGTGAAACTTAGCACGACTTGTCATCCTTAGAGTGATGGACAAGTTGACCGCACCATTCAGACTTTGGAAGACACGCTAAGAGCGTATGTGATTGATTTTAGGGAAAATAGGGATGACCATTTTCTTTTTATAGAGTTTGCTTATAATAATAGCTATCACTCAAGTATTTGGATGAAACTGTATGAGGTTGTATATGGTAGGAGGTGTAGGTGGCCTTTATGCTGGTTTGAAGTTGGTGAGGTTGTTTTAATAGGGCCCCAGTTGATGCATACGGCTATGGAAAAGGTTTAGCTTATTAGTGAGAGGTTTAAAACCAATCAAAGTTAACAAAAGTCTTATTCCAATGAGAAAAGAAGAGAACTAGAATATGATGTTGGTGATTGCGTCTACTTGAAAATTTCACCCATGAAGGTGTTATGATATTTTAAAAGAAGGTGAAGCTTAATCCCTGATATGTGGGCCCATATTAGATTTAGAGGCCTTTTGGAAAGGTTGATTACGAACTGGAGTTGTCAAATTGTTTAGCATCGGTACATTCGGTATTCCATATCTCTTTGTTGAAAAAGTGTGTTGGAGATCCGACATCAAATATACATTTGGAAGGTTTGGGAGTTAAATAAAATCTTTCTTTTGAAGAGGTCATGGTTGAGATTTTAGACCGGCAAGTTCGGAAGTTCAAAAATGAAGAGGTTGCTTCCATGAAGATTCTTCGGAGGAATCAATTAGTTGCGGGTGCTATTTCAGAAGACGAGGTCGATATGATGTCCCGATATCCTGATATTGTTCCCTTCCCTCCTACTCTAGCTTGAGGTATTAGATCCCCATGGTTCATTTCTGTAGATTCATGCATTTTAGTCATTTTCATGTTTTCATATGCATGAATGTTCATGAAAACTTGATTTTGATGTTAATATTTAGCTTGGAGTGATTCTCCATTTTTATGAGCATTTTAAAGAAATTTATATTCATGTTGGGGTGTTAGTTTCTCTCGTACTCTATTCATACTAGCTTGAGTCCCATTCGAGGACGAATGTTCCAAATGATGAGATATTCTAACACCGCGGATAAAGGAAAGTTGCATTGTTGATTACTGGTCTAAGTCTGCAAGTCATGTTTAGGTACCTTAGAAGGTTTTACGGTCTGTAGAAGACAGTCATAGAGATAGTCATGAGTATTTCATAATTTTGGGTCTTTGAAATTTTCCTATAGACCACCAAGACGGTCCATAAATGTTCTATAACACGAAGTATTTCATCGTAGAAGGATTAAATGATTTTGGGTCTCTAAACTTTTCCTAGGTCCCATAATTTGTTTGACTTTTGGGTCTACGGAGGGTTGTATGGGTCGTGGAAGTTTTGACGGGAAATTGACCTATCTCATGGAAGTTGATTTTAGACTTGACTTTTTGTTCATAGGTTCTTCAATTGGGTCTACGGTCTGTGGAACCTTAAGCGGACTATACAGTGGTGTCGCGGAAACTACTCAGAAGTTTGAATCCCTAGTTTAGAGTTCTACGATTGACTAGTACAAACCATAGATGAGCCCGTAGGTCTCTTCTGGTAGTTTTAGTCATGGGCATTTGGGTCTTTTCCCACCCTTTTAACTTTTCAACTACGTCGTCTTGCCTATAAATAAGCCCATATAACTGATTTTACCCCTAAAATCTACCCATTCTCCTTCATTCTCCAAAAATTTCAAAAGTTCCTCTCAAAGATTTTCTCTCCAAGGCTCTTAAAGAACTTCTAGGGTTCTTCAAGTATTTAAGGTTTCTTTATGAATTTCTTGTGTGCGTTAAGATTAAGGTATGTAGGTAGTTCATCCATGTGTTCAATTCACCCATTTAGTCCCCAATTCTCCACTTTAATTTCCCTTAATTGGTTAGATTCTCATTCAATTCCTCATGGGTTCTATTAGTATAAATTAAATTGATTGATTTTTATCATATTATGATTGTTTTAACTCAATTATATGTTTTCCAATTAATTCCACTAGAACTCATGCATGATCAATGATTTTGGCTATGAACCCTAGAAGGGTATGAATTTATGAACATGCTATAAATCTATGATTGATGTTTTCCTGAAAGACCTTCATGATTTATGAAAAACAATTGTGGTACTCGGGAATTCACCGAACGTGAAAGAATGACTTATTCGAGATCACCAATTGAGGTTCCAAACAGCTGAATCCTAGAGAATCAAAAGGGCGAGCTGAGGAGCAAGAGGCAATGCACCAAACAAGTTCGGTGAGCCCAACTACTGTCCCCTATTGAGTCAAGTATTGGAATTTTGGGCCTAATTTAAGGAAATAATAAATAGTTCAAATGAGAGAAGAATTAGATATCAAATGACATGGAATAGAAAATATCAGAGTGTGTGAAGAGTTTAGAGAGAGAAAACACTTTACTTTTGAAGAACACTTTTCTAGCTTTTGGGGTTTTATTACTGTATGCCTGAAATTGACAAATTAAAGTTGAATCCAAAGTGGGTTTACTTATAATTGCATAATTTAATGTTATCAATGGCTACATACATGGAAGGTACAATCTCTTTATTTTTTGTGATTGGTGGCTAAAGCCTCATGATCTAGGGGTGCAATTATGGTGTTGGGTGTTGATTTAATGTATTGGGTATTGTGTTATGCTATGTTATTCTTCTTTTAATACATTAATTTGATCTAATTAGCATGGGGTTAATTTATGGGTTAAGGTTGCAAACTTAATTCCTACTTCTGATCTCTGGTTGATGCTCGAATGATATTGCATGGAGTGGGTAATTCATTTGATACAAGCGATTTAGGTTTGATGTCTGTAAATTTATTGAAAATAAAGGTTATGGGTTGCATCTACTTGCCCTGTTCTTGAAAGAGAGAATATAGTAAGGTATTTGGCTTTTTAGGTTGGCATTTAGACGAGACCGAAGAAGATTCTATGCATAGATGCTTTGAGATCTAAAGATTATTAGAGTCAATGAAGATGACTTAGCCTATTCATAAATGTTCATCACTATAGAGTAGCACAATTACCCTATGTGACATCGACATCCAATTCCCACACCCCTAGATTGCTTGTTAACTCTTATATTCTTTAACATTTTAATTTAATTACGATTATTAATAACCAAAGCTTTATATAAAATTGGTGGAAGTCTCCACCCACTTGTTCTTACTATTGCAAATGAGCGATCTTAAATTCTAAATCTATTGATAGGAATTCTCCATGATATACCATTTTCTGTGGGATTCGCCGCCGACTCTTCGTTGGGTTTTTTATTGAATATGTCCGTTCTCCTTTTTAAATTTATTTTCAGGAGGTCATTTGAGCGTTATCAAAAATGGTACCTCTACCGTGGAATGGTAGTTGAGAATTCTAATTGAGAAATTAGATTTTAATTTTTTTTAGTTGTAGAAGATTTGGCTACTGGTTCAAGTATACGACCATTCTACAGTTTGTAGAATGTTCTACGGGTCGTAGACCAGTCTAGTAGGATGTGGGGAAAATATTTTGGAAATCAAGTCCCGATAACTCATTATATGATTGACTACAACGGTCTGTTGAATGGACTATAGACCGTAGGTAGGTCTCGTAAAAGGGTCGCAGCCTTACTGAAAAAATTTGAGTTGAAAGTTTAAGTCTACGGATGTGGTCTACAGACCGTAAGAAGTTTGACAATCCCTAGAAATGAGTCGTAGGATTTGCCCATGATTTAGGCTCCAGTCACTCAACCTAGAGTTTACTATTACAGTCCGTAGAAATTTTTATTGTCCGTAGGTCACAACCATCAGGTCTATCGGTAGTTACTTTTAAAGGATATTTAATTCTTTTCCAATGCACCTAATACCTATATGATGTTATTTTGCCTATAAACAAGACCCTATAAATTATTTTTCTCGTAAAATCTTCCCAGCTCCTTCATTCCCCCAAAATCCAAAAATTTCCTCTCAATGTTTTCTCTCCAAGGCTCTCAAGGGATTCTAGGGTTCTTCAAGTTCAAGTCTCCTTTATTCATAAATTATCTTGGGCTTAAAGATAAAGGTATGTAGGGATTTCACAATGGGTTCCATTTACCCATTGAGTCCCAAGAATTCTTGAAATTCTCCAATTCAAATTCCTCAAATTTATTAGGTTTTCATTTAATTCCTCATGTGTTATATTTGTATGGATTCAATAATTTGATTTTGATCATTTTATGATTGTTTTGACTTAATTAAATGCTTTTTCAATAAATTCCATATGAACCCATACATTGATCATGATTTTGACTATAATCCCTAATATAAATGAATTTCTATAGAAGCTATGAATTTATGAATGATGTTCTTTATAAACTTATGCATGATTTATAATAACGAAGGGCTTATGATCTAGGTTGTTTGATGAGCATCAATGATATTTTGAAAGGTTTTCTCACATATTAAGAAATCATGGTTTGATGAAAGATTTTCTTACATATGTTTGATCAAAGATTTAATGAGCTACTCTATGTTGTTTTAATCTTGGATTAATAACTTAATTGTGATTTTTCGTGTATGATGATATATTTATGAAAATGACTATTCCTTTGGGATTTAACAAAGCACCGAGAAAACTTTGAGGTAGAGGCTCAAATAGGGTAGTCTTAAGTATCAACCTCTAGATATAAACTACGTGCCCTCATAGGATTGCCTTAAATTGCCTACCTAGTGGATCCACATCTAGCATATGATATGATATAGAGTTCGACGTTGGAAAGTAGACTCTCCCTTCTCGATGTGGAAGTTACATAGGATTCCATGTATAGATACCATTGTCTGTTGTCGGTTCAAGCTAAAATCTCACAAAATGAACTAAGTTACTTTCAAAGGCTTTATGAAGCTTTTCTTATGACTTTAAGATACATTTACCATGTTTATTATTTATGATTCTTCTTTAAAGGTTGAATGCGGGCAACGACAATGTAGAGCCTGAGGTACCTCAAGTTCTTGTTGATTCTTTGGCCAAGCAAGTGACTCATACTAAATTCCGAGCCCTTTCTAAGTGTTATCTCAAGCCATGATGGCCCAGGACAAAAGAGGGGCTATGCTCCCGTGAACTCAAATGTGGGTACAGTAGTGGAAAGGTAAGGGACTTCTCTAGGATAAATCCTCAGGAATTTCATATGTCTAAGGTTGATGAGGATCCTCAAGAATTTATTGATGAGGTTTACTAAATGGTGGGTATTCTGGTATTTCTTATTGATGAAAAGGTGGAGTTGGACGCTTATCAACTCACATGTGTTTCTCAAGTATGGTTTGAACAATGGAAAGGTGAGAGGGCTATTGATTCATGTCCTATTGATTGGGAAAATAGAAGGGAGCTTTTCTTGATTGTTTCTTTCTTCTTGAAATGAGAGAAGCATAGGTGCTTGAGTTGATTAATGTTCGACAAAGGAATGTGATATTGACGGAGTATGTTTTGATTTTTAGTAAGTTGGTTATGTATGCTCCAATTATGGTTGTCGATTCTAGGACAAGGACTAGTAAGTTTGTGGTGGGTGTGTCCTACTAGTAAGTTTGTGGTGGGTGTGTCCTACTAGTAAGTTTGTGGTGGGTGTGTCCTACTTGGTTATGTATGCTCCAATTATGGTTGTCGATTCTAGGACAAGGACATGTTGATTAAGAAAAAAACATTACCTAGTTAATGATACATTCCCAACAAATTGAAGAGGAAAAGCTCAAAAAGGGTAAACGATATCAACAGGGCAAGGACCAGTGATTGTAACTTTTCTCATTCTAGGTCCCATTGTAAATCAGTTTCTAGAAGTGCTTCCCGATGATCTTCTCAGTGTTCCTTCTGAAAGGGAAATAGAATTTGGTATTGACCTTCTCCTAGATATGCAACCTATTGCTATTCCTCCTTATCGTATGGCCCCGATAGAACTGGACGAATTAAAGAATTTTCATGAACAAGGGGTACACCCTAGATGTAACATGGTGTATAGGACCCTGAGAGTCCCCATACAAGCCACTTAGCATTCATAACATGAGAGATAGAACAAAAGAGATAAAGAAAGACATTTCAACTCCAAACATTTTATAAAAGTGAAGCGGAAATCTAAACACTTGTCTCAATAGCCATCTAGTACAATAGAATGAAATTGGGCCTACCCCATACAACATGTCCAAAACAGAAAGTAAGAAAGAAAGCTGAAACAAATAAAATCCATCCTCGAAGCATGAGGACTCACCAAAGCTCGGAATCTCTAAAGTCAACCTCTAGCCACGAAAGTTAGAACCCTGACTGTCGGACCCTACATTTGGGGAAATGCAGGCAAGAGTATGCGTTAGTAAAAAATAATGTACCAAGTATGATAGCCATGCAAAAAATATTTAAATCATACTAAAAAGGGACATTTTCATAAGTATGCAATGATCAAGCTAAAATATGTATCTTGAGGGTTAGAAACCATAAGTCATAAAATCATGATCAGTGCAAGTGAACATCATCTTAAAACATACTTACGATACTTCCTTGAAGTTACCTTGTTCCATCATCACTTTGTTTAATTGTGGGAAATATCCATAACCGATATATAAGACCATGTGAGCTATCAACATCAAATTTGGTGTCTACCTCACATCGAAAAGGGGTTTCTTACTTGCCAAGGAAGGACCATGAACTTCTAGCAATTGTGGATCCACTAGCTAATGTCTATCTAGACAATCATCCTATGGGGGCACATAGGTAAGGAATAACGAGATTGCTACTAGAAACCCGACATCTATTAACGGGAGAGCTTCTATCTCAATATCCTCTTATTCTGAGTATAATTCCCACGGAGTAGTCATTTTCTTAACTTGTTCTTATTATCCATTGAAGGACATTTCATCTTTCCAATCCAAGCTAAGTCATTATACATGAAAAGGTATCATTGAAATCACCAATCCAGGCTAGGTAATGCATCATCCATGGAAAGGTACAATTAAGTAACCGATCCAAGCTAGGTCTTATTAGAATAGCTCCTAAGATCTTTGATTCATATATAGTTTAGTTGAGAAAACCTTTCAATCCTAAGAATCCTTTATGTGAGAATGTCCTTTCACAAATAATACTTTAATGTGTTTATGAGAAATCCTTTCAACAACACAACAACAACATCATCCATGATACTTCAACTTAGAAGCATACTTCAAATATTTACATAAATCTAATAAAAACATGCTTTATTTCATAAACTTCTCTTTCACAATCCAAAACCCACATCATATCATCATAACTTGGAAAACATTGAGATTACATGGGTTCATGGGGAATCATCATAAAATCATAGTATTTCATCAATTCATGCATAAGGGATCATAATTCAATCATTTAAATCAATAATCAAGAGAACCCATGGCAATTGAATAAAACCCTAACTCAATTGGGGATTTCTAACTTCGAAAATAGGAGAATTTGGGAACTGCATGAATGGATGGAATTCATGGATGAAAACTATCATACCTCAATGCCAAAAGCTTGCCTCAAATGGTGGAATTGGAGACTTGCCTTGAAACACTAGGTTGAACCATTCTTCTTCAAGTTTCTAGAGAGAGAAATATTTTAGAGAGGAAGAACTTGATCTTCTTTTAGGGATTTGAGAGAATCATTTTAAAATTGGGGAAATTTGGGCCAAAACACTTATATAGGTCTTTAGGTTAAGGGTAAAACGACATAGTATTGAATTAAAATAATCTGAAAAGACCCATAAGTTCCTGACTTAAAAGCTAAAAATAAGACACGCTGAAGCTCACCAAAAGCCACTCGGCGACTCGCCGAGTGAGCCTTTAGCTCACGGGAAATATCCAGTGAGTCGTCTCCTAGATCAAGCTAATTAGGTGATGGGGCGTTCATCTTGGAGACAAGCCGAATGGAATAGCGAGCTCGATCTAGCTTGCCTAAAGTTCCAGAACACTGGATGTAAAAATCAATTCAAAAAGGCGAGGAGTTCTACTCGGCGGATCGCCGAGTCATTCGGCGTCCTCGAGTTACTTCGCCGAATTGGCTGTGAAATGAATATTTTTCCTTTCTCGAAATTTGAGGTGTTACATCATCTTCCCCTTTGGGATCATTCATCCTCGAATTAGATTTGAGACATCACATGAAGAAAAGGACTCTAAACTACCAACCCATTATGCATGCAGCTTCATCAAAATGCACACAGCCAAGGAGGAACCTCGACTCTAAGCTAGAACATATTTAAAACATCATAAGGAAGACAGGAACTAGACCTAGCAGCCCAAAATGAACGCAATCACATAAGTGCACATATCTGAGGAGGAAACATCAACTCCAAGCTAAAGCATGTTCAAATCATCATATTTTGAAGTCTATATGCAACTCATACTCAAAAGCACATAAACATGTAGAAATCAATTAAATTGACTCATTTTCTCTAAACTTAAGCTTTTCATAAACATGCATAAATGAGGAAATCATGGGAATATCTAAGACACATGACACCAAAAGAGTAAACCATGAGGAACTCATTACATCAAGCGAGAGTAGGGGTAGAAGGAAAGAGATGAGGATATCAGGACATCATGTCGGCCTCGGCCTCCCAAGTAACACCCTCAACTAATTGATTCCTTCACAACACTTTCACGAAAGCGACTTCTTTAGTTTTCAACTTCTTGACTTGCCAGTTTAAAATCTCAACCCAAACTTCTTCATAGGTAAGATTCTCCTTAACTCCCAAACTTTCTAAGGAAACTATGGATGTTGGATCACCAACACATTACTTCAACATAGAGACATGGAAAACCGGATGTACCGATGCCAATTCATTTGTCAATTCAAGTTCATAAGCAACCTTAAAAACACGCCTCAAAATCTTATATGGGCCACATATCGGTGACTAAGCTTCCCTTTCTTACCTAACCTCATGAGACCCTTTATGGGTAATATTTTCAAATAGACCCAATCATTAACATCAAACTCAAGATCCCTTCTTCTAACATCGGCATATGACATTTTTAACTTTGAGCCGTTTTCAACATTTCTCTAATAAGTCGAACTTTTTTCATGGTCTCATGTACCAACTCGGGACCTGTTAGGGCAACTTCACCCAACTCAAACCATCCTGTAGGAGATCTACACCTTCTACCATATAGGGCCTCAAATTGAGCCATAACAATACTTGAGTGATAAATATTGTTATATGCAAACTCAATCAAAGGCAAGTGATCATCTCAATTACCCTTGAAATCAATCACACAAGCTCTCAACATATCTTCAAAAGTTTTGATAGTACACTCCACTTGCCCGTCGGTTTGTGGATGAAAGGTCGTACTAAGCTTAACACGAGTACCAAGACCCTTTTGAAAAGACTTCCAAAACTGTGAAGTGAATTGGGTACCAGGATCGGAGATAATGGACAAAGGAACTCCATGCAACTTGACCATTTCCCTCAAATACAACTTAGCATAATCCTCCGCTGAGTAAGAAATATTGACGAGAATGAAATGAGCTAATTTCATTTTTCGATCTAATATAACCCAAATCGAGTCATGTTGTCGTCGAGTGCGAGGCAAACCAACTATAAAGTCCATATTTAAATCTTCCCACTTCCGAGTAGGAATGCTAATGTCTTGAGATAAACCTCCCGGTTTCTAATTCTCAACTTTCACTTATTGAAAATTAGGACACTTAGCCACAAATCCCGCAATATCCTTCTTCATCCCATTCTACCAATAGATCTCCTGCAAATCACGGTACATCTTGGTGGGTCACGGGTGAATGGAATACCGAGAACTATGGGCTTCTGTCAAGATTTGTTCCCTCAAATCATCAACATTAGGAACACAGAAATGACCTTGATATCTAAGCATACCATTTCCCCTTTGGGAGAAAGCCTCTACGGACTTTTTAAGTACCACTGCCTTCAATTCAGCCAAAAATGGATCAAGACCTTGCTTGGCTTTCACATCCGCCACAAAAGATGATTTCGAACAATTGTGAACCATAACAGTACCTTTGGTAAAGTCCTCTAACTGAACACCCAATCGGGCCAATCTATGACCATCTGGAACTAACTCCTTCTTATCTTCTTCAATATGAGCAACACTACCCATAGATAACCGACTAAGAGCATCTGCCACCACATTCGCCTTACCGGGGTGATAGAGAACACTCATATCATAATCTTTCAATAACTCAAACCACCTTCTTTGGCGAAGATTTAGATCCTTGTGATTAAACACATATTACAAACTCTTGTGGTCGGTGAAAATGTTGAGGTGAACACCATACAAATAGTGCCTATAAATCTTTAAGGCAAAAACAACCGTTGCTAGTTCAAGGTCATGGGTAGGATAATTATTTTCCTGAAATTTAAGTTGACTTGAAGCATAGGCAATAACTTTCCCATTTTGCATAAGTACACATCCTAATCCGATTCTCGAGGCATCACAATAAACAACAAAACCATCTGTCATTTTCATTGAAGTCAACACCGGAGCGGAAGTAAGTCTATCCTTCAATTCCTAAAAACTCTTCTCACATGCTTTGGGCCATATGAACTTAGCCTTCTTTTGAGTTAATGCTGTCAATGGAGAGGAAATCGAAGAAAACCCCTCCACAAACCTTCTGTAGTAACCAACTAAACCTAAGAAACTTCTAATATCAGAAGGGGACATGGGTCTAGGCCAACTTTTGGCTGCATCCGTCTTCTTAGGATCTATCTCAATACCCCTACTTGCAACAATGTGACCAAGAAAAGCTACGGACCTTAACCAAAATTCACATTTGCTAATCTTTGCAAAAAGTTTTTGGTCCTTGATAATTTGCAACACGATCCTCACATGATCACTATGCTCATCCTCACTTCTCGAATAGATCAATATATCATCAATGAACACAATCACAAACATGTCAAGGTATTGTCTAAACACCATATTCATCAAATTCATAAAAGTTGCCGGAGCATTGGCCAGACCAAAAGACATCACCAAAAACTCATAATGAGCAAACCGAGTTCAAAAAGCCGTCTTCAGAAGGTCATCTTCTTTCACCCTCAATTGGTGATAACCCAACCGAAGGTTAATTTGGAAGAAGTAACTTGCTCCCTGAAGTTGGTCGAACAAATCATCTATCCTTGGAAGAGGATACTTATTATTAATGGTCACCTTGTTCAACTGACGATAGTCAATACACATACGAAGAGAACCATCCTTCTTTCTAACAAACAGGACTGGAGCACCCCATGGAGAGATACTTGGTCGGATGAAACCCTTATCCAACAAATCTTTCAATTGTTCATTCAACACGTTTAGTTCTGCCGGAGCCATACGGTAAGCAGGAATAGAGATAGGTTGTTATCTAGGAGAAGGTAAGTACTGAAGTCTATTTCCCTTTCAAGAGGAATACCGAGTAGATCATATGGGAATACTTTCGGAAACTCATTAACTACAAGGACCGACTCAAGAGTAGAGGTGTCAGAATCCACATCCCTCACCCTACCTAGATGGTATATGTAACCCTTAGAGATCATCTTTCTTGCTTTAAGAAAAGAGACAAACTGACCCTTAGGCATAGAATTTCCCCCTTGCCACTCTAGGACAGGCTCATTCGAGAACTGAAACTTGAATACACGAGTTCTACAATCAACAAAAGCATCACATGAGTGGAACCAATCCATACCAAAGATAACATCAAAATCTAACATATCAAGCTTTACCAAGTCAACAAAAGTAACTCTATGAGTCAAGCAGATGGGAAACTTCCTGTAGACCCTCTTAGCCATCATTGTATTACCAATAGGGGTAGAGACAAAAAAATGATCTAACAACACATCTGGAAGAACATCAAACCTCATAGCCATATATGGCCTCACAAAAAACAAGGTAGCACCGGGATCAAGTAAAGTATAAACATCAAGTTGGAAGGCTTTCAACATACCGATAACCACATCGCGCGAACCCTCTTGTTCACCACGAGTCTGAAGTGCATAGAATATGTTTTGCTTAGGAGCATTGGAACCCGAACCAGTAGGAGGAGCTTGCTTACCCTTTCTTCATTTATCCTTAAGCATTGGGAAATCCCTCACCTTATTACCACTTTTACCACAACCATATCAACCATCTGTGCCGGCTAAGCAGTTACCTTCGTGCTTCTTTCCACACCTATCACAAGTAGGCATAGGCAATGAAGATCCACTATCATTCCCTCCTTGAGGCTTAGAATTAGACACCCACTCTTTATTGAACCTAGGAGGAGTATTGGAGGAACCTTGAACGAAAAACCTTTGTCGAAACTTAGGTCGACCATGTCCATTGAACCTTGCGTGAGAGAAATTACCATCACCATTTTTAGCCCTCTTTGTCTCCCTAGACTTTTCCTTATGTTTACCCTCTTCAATCTATTGAGCATGTACCATGAGACAAGAGATGTCCATGTCATTGATGAGCATAGTGGTACGACATTCTTTGACCACTATTTCAGACACACCCGGAACAAACTTACTCATCCTTGCCCTAGGATCGGCAATAATGTGGGTGCATATTTAGAAAATTGAGTGAACTTCAAAGCATATTCCTTCACATTCATATTCCCTTGACAAAGGTTGATGAACTGAATCACCTTTGATTCCCTAATCTCAAGGGGGAAAAACCTATCAAGGAAAGGAACTTTGAACTTTTCCCAATCAAGAGGAACCACATCTTCCCGTCTCCCTTCTTTCCATTGGTTATAACATATTTGAGCAACACCTTGTAGACCTCATCAGGCGTCACTTCCATGATCATAAACACTTTGTAGATCTCATCAAAGAACTCTTGAGGATCTTACTCAACCTTAGAACCATGAAACTCCAGAGGATTCATCCTAATAAAGTCCCTCACTGTAGATTCCACCATACCCACTTTTGGGTTCACGGGAACCAGAATCTCCCTATTGGCTTGGGCCATCATGGCTTGGGTCAACACTTGAAAAGCAGCCCTAAACTCTGCATTTGTCACTTGCTCGGCCAAAGGGTCGACCGGAGCTTGAGGAGGAACTTCTTGTTCCACATTCTCCCTCACATTCCTTCTAGCATAATCTTTTCGAGTAGCCATATAATGTAGAGCATCGGATAAGGATTAGGAGAGAGACCTTATAGAGTTAAACTCTATCGCATGACTTTAGAATAATGAAAGAAGTGGATTTTCCTAAACATCTTGAAACAAATCATTCATAAATGTGGTGCGTTTCACACTCATGAACAAGTCTCTACTTGACGTGGCTTATCAAACATCCTAGGACTATTCTAAACCTTGTGCTCTGATTACCAAGTTTGTCACGACCTAGGGGTACATCCTAGATGTAACATGGTGTATAAGACCCCAAGAGGCCCCATACAAGCCACTTAGCATTCATAACATGAGAGAGAGAACAAAAGAGATAAAGAACGACATTTCAAGTCCAAACATTTTATAAAAGTAAGCGGAAGTCTAAACACTTGTCTCAATACCCATCTAGTATAATAGAATGAAATTGGGCCTATCCCATACATCATGTCCAAAACTAAAAGTAAGAAAGAAATTTGAAAAAAAAAGAAAATCCGTCCTCGAAGTAAGAGGACTCACGAAAGCTCAAATTCACTCAAGTCAAACTCTAGCCACGAAACTGAGATCCTGTACTGTCGGACCCTACATTTGAGGAAATGCAGACAAGAGTATGCGTTAGTACAAAATAATGTACCAAGTATGATAGCCATGCATAAAACATTTCAATTATGCTAAAAAGGGACATTTTAATAAGTATGCATAGATCAAGCTAAAACATGTATCTTGAGGGTTAGAAACCATAAATCATAAAATCATGATCAATGCAAGTGAACATCATCTTAAAACATACTTACAATACTTCCTTGAAGTAACCTTGTTCCATCATAACTTTGCTTAATTGTGGGAAATAGCCTTAACCGACATATAAGACAATGTGAGCTATCAAAATGGAATCCAATGTCTGCCCCACATCGAAAAAGGGTGTCCTACTTTCCTAGGAAGGACCATGAACTTCTAGCTATTGTGGATCCACTAGCTAATGTCTATCTAGACAATCATCCTATGGGGGCACATAGGTAAGGATAAAGATATTGCTACTAGAAACCCGGCCTCTACTAAAGGGAGAGCCTCCATCTCAATATACTCTTGGTGCTAAGAATAATTCTCACGGAGTAGTCATTTTCTTAACTTGTTCTTATTATCCTTGGAAGAGCATGTCATCTTGCCAATCCAAGCTAAGTCATTATCCATGGAAAGGTATCATTCAATCAACAATCCAAGCTAGGTAATGAATCATCCATGGAAAGGTACAATTAAGTAACCGATCCAAGCTAGGTATTATTATAATATCTCCTAAGATCTTTGATTTATAGTTTAGTTGAGAAAACCTTTCAACCGTAAGAATAATTTATGTGAGAATGTCCTTTCACAAATCATACTTTAATGTATTTATGAGATATCCTTTCAACAACACAACAACAACATCATCATTGATACTTCACTCTCAAAAAATCCTTAAAATATTTACATAAATCTCATAAGAACATGTATTATTTCATAAACTTCTCTTTCACAATCCAAAACCTACATCATATCATCATAACTTCGAAAACATGGGGATTACATAGGTTTATGGGGAATCATCATAAAATCATAGTATTTCATCAATTCATGCATAAGGAATCATAATTCAATCATTTAAATCAATAATCAAGAGAATCCATGGCAATTGAAGAAAACCCTATCTCAATTGGGGATTTCTAACTTTGAAAATAGGAGAATTTGGAAACTCCATGAATGGAAGGAATCCATGGATGTAAACTATCATACCTCAATGCCAAAATCTTGCCTCAAATGGTGGAATTAGAGACTTGCCATGAAGCCCTAGGTTAAACCCTTATTCTTTAAGTTTCTAGAGAGGGAAATATTTTGGAGAGTAAGAACTTGATCTTCTTTTAGGGATTTGAGAGAATCATTTTAAAATTGGGGAAATTTGGGACAAAACACTTATATAGGTTTTTAGGTGAAGGGTAAAATGACACAGTATTGAATTAAAATAATCTGAAAAGACCCATAAGTCCCTGACTTAAAAACTGAAAACAAGACACGCTGGAGCTCGCCAAAATCCACTCGGCGACTCACCCAGTGACCCTTTAGCTCGCCGAAAGTTCCAGTGAGTCGGCTCCTAGATCAAGATAATTAGGAGATGGGGATTTCATCTTAAAAACTCGCTGAATGGAATGGCGAGCTCGATCCAGCTCGCCTAAAGTTCCAGAACACTAAATGTAGAAATCAATTCAGAAAGGTGAGGAGTTCTACTTGGTGGACTGCCGAGTCATTCGGCGTCCTTGAGTTACTTCGCCGAATTAGTTGTGAAATGAATATTTTTCCTTTCTCTGAATCCGAGGTGTTACATGAATCAATTAAAAGATTTGTTGGATAAGAGTTTTATTAGACCAAGTATTGCTCCATAGGGTGCTCTGGTGTTCTGGTGTTGTTTGTTCGAAAGAAGGATGGTTCTCTTCGAATATGCATTTACCATCAGTAATTGAATAAGGTTACCTTTAGGAATAGATATCATATTCTAACAATGGATGATTTTTTTATCAACTCCAAGGAGCAAATTACTTTTCTAAGATTGACCTTCGGTCGAGTTATCACCAATTAAGGGTGAAAGAGAATAACATTTTGATGATGTCCTTTCAAACTCAATTTAGTCATTACGAGTTTTTGATGTTTCATTTGGTTTGACTACTGCCCTGGCGACGTTTATGGATTTGATGAATAGGGTCTTTAAGCATTACCTTGACATGTTTGTGATTGTGTTTATTGATGATATCTTGATTTACTCACAGAGTGATGATGAGTGTATTGAGCATTTGAATATTATGGTGCAAATTCTCAAAGATCATGAATTGTATGCTAAATTTAGAAATTGTGAATTCTGGTTGAGGTATGTTGCTTTCCTTGGACATATTTTCTCTTGTGAAGGTATTCAAGTTGATCCGAGGAAAATCGTGGGAGTTAAGAACTGGCCTAGACCTTTGTGCGATTCAGATATACAATGTTTCTTTGGTTTTGCGGTTACTATACAAGGTTTGTGAAAGAATTCTCATATATTGCTTCAGCATTGAGGACATTGACTCAAAAGAAGGTAAACTTTCTTGGTCGAAATCTTGTGAGAAGAGTTTCCAAGAGTTGAAGGATATACTCACTCAGGCCACTACTTTGATGTTACTAGAATGATAAGATGGTTTTGTGGTTTCTGGTATTGGTTGTGTTTAGATACATCATGGGAAAGTCATTACTTATTCTTCAAGGCAATTAAAGGTGCATGAAATGAGTTATCCGACTCATGATTTGGATTTAGAAATAGTAGTGTTTGCTGTAAAGATTTGGAGACAGTACTTATATGGTGTTCATGTAGATGTGTTTAAAGACTACAAGAGTTTATAATATGTGTTAACCATAAAGGATTTGAATCTTCCCAAAAGAGGTGGCTTGAGTTGTTAAAGGAATATGACATGGGTGTCCTATATATTCTCAGAAAGGTGAATGTGGTGGCGATGCTCTTAGTCGATTGTCAATGGGTAGTGTTGCTCATCTTGAGGATGATAACAAAGAGTTAGTTTGCCATGTTCATAGATTGGCCCATTTGGGTGTTCACTTGGTCGATTCTAATGAGGGTGTTGTAGTTGTTCATAATGGTTTCAAATCGTCTTTTGTATGGGATGTGAAGACTAAGCAAGATCTTGATCTGGTATTAGTCGACTTGAAGAAGTCAGTTTCCAAAAAAGCCATTGAGGCTTTCTCACAAGGGGGAGATAGTGTCCTTTGATACCAAGGTTGATTGTGTGTTCCAAATGGTTATGAGTTGAGAAATTAGATTCTAAAAGAACCTCATAGTTCTTGGTATATTCACTTAAGAGCCACCAAGATGTACTATGATTCGCAGGAGGTCTATTTGTGGAATGGGATGAAGAAGGATATTTTGGAATTTGTGGCTAAGTATTTGAATTTTCAACAAGTGAAAGTTGAGCATTAGTAATCGGTTGGTTTGGCTAAAAACTTTATTATCCCTATGTGGAAGTAGGATGATTTGAATATGGACTTCATTACGGGTCTACCCCGCACTAGTCAACAATTGGAATCAATTTGGGTTATTGTAGACCGAATGATTAAATCGGCTCAGATCCTCTATGTTAAGACTTCATTCTCATTGTACGATTATGCTCAGCTTTATATTAGGGGAATGGTAAGGTTGCATAGAGTACCTTTCTCCATTAACTCTGATCGAGTTTCTCAGTTTTAATCTCACTTTTGTACGTCATTTCAGAAAGGTCTTAGTACTCAAGTGAAACTTAACAAGACTTTTTCATCTTTTTAGTTCCTTTTCGCCCGGTAATGTACTGGTCTTTCTCCTTTTACCTTCTTTTGGTAAATCAACATTTTAACATCAGTACGGAGCATAAATTAGGCATTTTAGGACAATAAACTATCAAAAAAATGCCCTAAATGAGTCGAAATCTCGGACTCATCAACACCCCCAACTTAAACTTTTGCTTGTCCTCAAGTAAAACTCAAGATCAATCAGTTCAACAAGGATGTCTACAAATAGTGTTGCATAAGACTCAACATAAATGCACACAACAAGGTTCAAATTACTTATAGAATGATCAATTGTGCACTCAAAGTTTCAAATTGTGACTCACCATCATCAAGAGTACTCAAGCTCACAATGCTTGCTTCAAATGTAAGTTCAAGCTCAACAAAGGTATTCAAATGCCCTCACAACAAAATTATTCCATATTCACACAAATTTCTCAACAATTTAAAGCTCCGGAATCACATACAACTTTCACACTCACAAAAACGAACACATGCATAACTTCACCCATAGGTTTGCCCTTATTTTCCAATCAACTCTCGTTTCAGCTCACTCAAGATCTCAAAGGTCTTTTCAAGGATTGTAATGGGGCTGAGTGTAAAGGTATGGTCTTTTAGGCTCAGTGGCTGCTACCCTCATGAAATGTGTTCTGAACATCACTTTCTTCCCTTTCTTCAACATTTGAATCATGCTCAAAATTCACCCCATTATTCAACTTCCAATGGAATACCGAACACCCCATTTCTTTTGCAACTTTCACAACATTTTTCATTCTTTTTCGTTTGCTTTCTTTTCTTTCTCTTTTTTTATATGTAGGGGTTCCATCTTGTTCAAGACCATTGCTAGAAGGGGGATTTTCTTACACTTCTTGATTTACCTTCTCTTTTCACCACACCCCCAACTTAGGCTTTTGGCCTAATTTGGCTATTCAATCAAACCATACTTCATAAGGATTATGGGTGAATGGATAAAGAGGGGTCATAATTGCATCAAGTTTCTTCTAAGAAAAGGATAAGGGTCAAGGGGGGTTCAAGCAAGGTTCACACACCTCACAAGGTTTGCCACAAAAGAGATATATTGTCAAATTGTTTCACTCTTCAAAATTGTTGCCTAAGATCATTTCAAGAGCTTGCATCACTTAGTCAACCGGACCAACGGGGCAAATTCTAGGTGTCATCACACAAGGTTCAAAGTAATCTCATCACACAAGGCATTGACACCAATATCAAACGAGACTCATTCGAGCTAGTGTGCAATGTTCATCACAAGAGACTCCATTCGATAACCGGCTAGTCACAACGAGATGCAAAAAGTCCACATATGTTCTATGCAACTTCATTTGGCATCATCAAAGCCGCACATTCATTTTTGTTTGATTTAGAGCATTATTCAAGTCATCGGTATTGATCATAACCGATACTCAAATTTGCACTAGAACAGCCACATTCACACACAACAAGAGGTGGCAAATATTTTCAAATGGGTCAAAAAACCATTTTCATTCATAACAAGGAGCCATAAGCTCAAACATCCACAAGATAAGATCAAAACACAGTTTAAAACACAAAACCCAATATATACACAAGAGGTAGGTATAGAAATACCTCACCCTACAATAAATAAAAAGCAGTTGTCCCAAAATGCAAAAAAATAAATACAAATCAATAAAAACGATAGAGAGTGATGTAAAGAAGAATCCTGTCTACACAGTCGCTCTATCTGTCGGGGCATCAGTGCCTGGAGTCACATTCTGATCTTGGGCATCAGTGCCTGGTGCAACATCAACATTGGCTCCACTAGAGCCTACATGGACGTGTCCCTCAAAGAAGCCTGTCGGGCAGTCTCAAACATACCACCCTCCAAATCGGCTAAATCATCATACACAACAGCCTCTCGCTCCTCATTTATCTCCACCTCTGACTCATCAGCAGCCAAATCATCCATAGGTACATTTCCGGTGGTATCCGGAGGCATCGCAGAACTGGCCGGGACATCCTGAGCCTCAGCTGACTCAAAGAGAGAAGTGAAGTTTGTGGACTTTAGATAGTCCACATCCTTCCTCAAATCTGAAACCTCGGCTTTTAAAGCCGTCAACTCAGAAACGAACCCATGTCTACTCTCACCGCGAGAGCATCAATGGATGTCTGGAGGGGCGTCAACGTAGCAAAGATGGCTCACTCAATCATCCAAGGTACCTCGGCCTCTAACCGGGTAGCCCGCACATCGAAAGAATGGGCTAGGAGCCCCATCTTGAAAATCGTGGCCAGAGTAATCCTTGTGGGCTGGGAAGCAGCAGAAGAACCAGGAGCCTGGGAAGAAGTGGAAGTGACTGTACCTGAAGGCCCGGAGGCCGGAGTAGGCAAAGATGCCTCTGAAGGTATAGTCTCAACATCAACCTCCGGGGATGTATCCACCGGAGCCGCTCTACTCCTATCTACCTCATCCCGAGTGTACTCGGCCTCTATGCATCGGATATTGATGGAAGATGTAGGAGTGACCTCTATGTCCCTCTTCTCATCACGAGGAACTCCAGTACGCCGACATAGCTGTATAACCAGTACTGGGAAAGGAAGGGACATCTAACATTGTTTAGCCCTCATGGCCATCTCCTGCTCAATAATGAGTCCCAAGTTGAGCTGCTTCTTGGCGATGATTGATCAGAGATAGGCCACCTTTGTGTGGCGGAGGATGGACTCATTCTTCGAAGGAATTATGGAGCTGCTAATGAACCCGAACCAATACCTAGCAGCGATGTTCAACTTCTTCTTCTCAATGGGAGCTCCTACCTCAATCCACCTCAGGGTGGTGTCAGAAATGAGGGGAGTAAGCCAGCCCTTTATGTCATCTAGAGTCTGTGAAGTCATCATTCTCTGGTACTCATGCTCGATGTCTGTGGGCCTGTCAAATACGATGTTTATTTCACTGTTGTCACATCTGACTGTCCTCCCCTGGACCACCACAGACTCTACCGGTCTGAAGGTACTGGCCTTCTTCTTTCCTTTGGGAACTAAATCACCATAGGCAGTGTAGAACTCTCTGAACCATGTAGGGATGTAGGGGCCTCGAGGCCCTATGAACTGCTCAAACCTGTGGAACCGGGGAGTGTCCTAAATATTAGGATACTTTTCCACTACACCGTCTGTGGAAAATCTCTTTTCTTCAAGGATGGTCCTTAATCCATCGGCTTTTAGCCTCTTGAGTAGCCGGGGAGGAGGACCCTGAATTGGCGGTGCTGGAACCACTGTTTGCACCGAAGCCGACACTATATCAGCAGCAGCAGGAGTAGACTCTAGACCCTAGATGAATCTTGGCGAGTCCTTGCACGAATCTCTGCTCGCCTGGACTGTAGAGGCTGGTCATCATCAGGCTCGGAGAGTGAAACCTGATAATCAAGAGACTCCCCCTCACTTCCGGACTACGGTATCTCAGCAACGGGCGCTTTTCCCTTGCCCTTGCCTCCCTTAGGAGGTGCCTTCTTTCCCTTTTTGGAAGGAGCAGCTGCTCACTCATTAATAACTATGCCCCGTGCTCGTTTGCGGGGTGGCATACCACTGTTTTCCAAGTTGGTCTTACCAATATCTGTGAAACAAATTGGAAAAAGTTAGAAAAAATCAAAGAAAAATCCAGAAAACAGGTTGTAGAAAGACTCGCCGAATCGCTCGGCGAGTCGCCTACTTTCTTTGGCGAGCCAGATCGGGCTCGCTCAAAAATTTTCTAGAAAAATGACAGGTCAGTGATATTCTGAGCCTTTCTGTGAATCACCGACATCATTCGGCGAGCTCAGACTAGCCCGCCGAAAGTTACAGTGCTTTAGGGGTTAGGGGCGCAGAAAAGGCGATCAAGGGAGACTTTCGGCGAGTCGCCGAATGCACTCGGTGATCTCAGGCTTCCCGCCGAAAGTTACGGACTGTAGTCTAGCCAAATCATGAAATTAAAGGCGATCAAGGAGGACGTTGGCGAACCGTCGAGTGGTTCAGCGAGCTCGACCATGCTCGCCGAATTTCCCAACTTGCTAAATTTCAACTCCGTTTCCCAAAATAAAGCCCGCAGCCCCCGAAAAAAAAATCAAACAACACACTCATGCAATTAATCTTAGACATATTAGACCCATGCCACCAGGGTACTCAGACTACCCCCAGTTTTGCCAAAATTGGCCATTTGATGACTTTTTCCCTTAGAATGACGTCAAACGCTCCATCATTGGGCAAAATACGTCATTTAGCATAATTGGAGTTACTCAGACTTCACCCGACTAGACCCAACAACAAAATACCGCAACCCAACCAATTTTGATCAATTTCAAAGCACAAAACTCAGGAAATCATCATTTTAGGCAATTTAAACACATTTCGAAATTAAAACAGGCAACTAGCACAGTAATATGATTTCAGAACAGGCCCAACACACATCAATCAAGATTTAAACAAATGCATTCGTGTTCAACCGCAATTTAAGAGTTCGGGGTTTAGAAAACCAACCTTTAAGCCGAAATACAAATTTGTAAGGCTAGGCGGCAATGTATTCCAACTCCGAGCACAAGATCAAAGAGCAAAAGCTATAAAACTAGGAAAATATTGAAAATCTAGAGTTCGGGTGTGATTGTATGAAGTAAAAAATGAGGGAATATGAAAGATTTTGAAAGTTTAAACCTTTGGTCTTTTAAAAACTTTCAGTTCGCGGCCCATCGGCGATATTAGTTGTCCTCGCCAAACCACTCGGTGACACGCCGAGTGGTGACTTACCTCGCCGAGTTTTACAGGACCTCCAGTTAATTTGGGGGTCAAAACGGTGGACAAAATCGGGCTCATCTACCTGTTTGGTGAATCGCCGACTTACCCATGGGCCCACCAATTTTTACAGACTCCAACTTGATATTTTCTAGAGTCCAACGGCGGTCCAAGTCAGGCTCGCCAACCTCTTCGGTAAGTTGCCGACTGGACTCTTGGCTCGCCAACCTTTATTTTTCAAACATATTCCATACTTCAACCTGCACAATCAACACCCGTTATTCCAAAACCAAAACACAAAGCATTAAAAACTTGAGTTACCTCCCAAGAAGTGCCTTAGTTAACGTCGTGGCACGACGCAAGTACCCATTCAAACTTTATTCTTGGGGTTTGCCATAGTATCACTAGGCAACCCCCCTTGTTGTCTCGGGTTTAGATGTGAAGAAATTTGACCCATTTGGGTTTCCAACTGCTTGATAGAGACGGAATGAGAGGTCACTGTCTGGTTGAGAGTCGATACATCTTCCTTCATTTCTTTCAACACTTTATCAGACACTTCAACCTTGTTGAGAATACGTGAGAGCATATCCTTAGTTCGGCCACCCTCAGAATCTTTGGGCTTTTGATGCTCGTGGAGAGGAACGTACCTATCCTTCTAACCTTCTCTTTCCTTCCAGGTGGCGTTACGATCACGCCACTCCCTATCACGGTCTCTCCATCCTTCATCTTTGTTCCAACCTTGGTTACCACCCGGCCTTGGATAGGTAGAACGATAACCTCCTCCTTGGTTGGCTAGGAAGTTCACTTGCTCGCTGTACAGTGCTTCAAATTTGGCGTCTTTGGGGTTTACACCAGCAACACCGACAACATTAACACTCCTTGTACCAGCACCCATGACGTTCTTGGCCAAGATGTACAGCTGGGTCATTATCTTTGCCATGTTTTGGTCTCTCTCTTGATCTTTTTCCATCTGCTCCTTTGTCAATTTGTAAGTAAGAGGAGAGACTTGATCTTCGCGGGTGTACCATGCCCTGTTAATTTTGGTCATGCCATCAAGAAGTTGGGCTGTAATCACATAAGGCTGCTGCATTAAACCTCCCGGAGAAAGTTGGTCAGCCTCCCCCTTGTTCACTGAAACGAGGCTTCTGTAGAAGTATTGCAGCAGTACATTATCGAGAAATCCATGAGTTGGGCATTGCAGCACCATCTTCTTGAACCTTAGCCAAGTCTCATGGATTGGCTCACCCTCCAAATGCTTGAAGCGTTGAATACTATCCCGAAGAGTCATCATCTTCGAAGGAGGGAAAAATTGCACTTGGAATGCAGTAATAAGCTCTTCCCACGAAGTGATAGAATATCTTGGCAACTCAGCCAACCACTTGCATGCTTCTCCCATTAGAGAAAATGGGAACTACCTTAGCCGGACCGATTCTTGAGATATGTTCTTAAAGGAGAATGGTCTGCATACATCAACAACATTCCTTATATGCTCATGGGGATCCTCATGAGCCAACCAACTAAACAAACCTTTCAATTGCAAGAGCTGCAACATGATGCTTGTAATGTGGAAAACAGTGTTTCCTTCATGTGGAGGCAAGCGAATGGCACCAACTCCACCCACTAGATTTGGGTCATTAACATTCGGGTCGTTGACATCATTCAGATTCCAATGTCATCTTTGTGGCACACTTGGCTACCATTGCTACCGTTAACACTCATTTCCTCTGTTTTAGCAAGCAACACAAAAACCTAAACTAAAAGTAAGTTGATTCAACTATGACTAACAAGAACACAATTCAACTTCACCAAAAGAATTTCAAACAACACCACTCCCCGGCAGCGGCTCCATTTTGATTAACGTCTCAAATACACCTCATCCAATTCTAGGTGTAGACGATCGTAAAATAGTATATAACCCAACGAAAGGTTAGGGTCGAACCCACAGGGAGCGGTACCGTATCAAATTCTATTAGGAAGTAAAGATGCAATTCTAATCGGTTATAGAAGTAGATATTATCGAAATCAAACAAAATAAGTCAAAGGTTAGACAACAAATGTCAGATGGGGGGGTTTAAGATATCAATTAACAACTACAATAATCACTAAAATAGGGGATTAGACAAGTAGGAAGGAATTCTGGGGATGTGATCGATTATAAGGTAATTTCACTATATGGGTAATTGGAGCTTAATAATAAAGTGATGAATGACTATGGGTAGGCTAGACTATAGGTGCAATAGTTTTCTCTCGAAAAACTATTACGGTTCAGGTGAATTCTCTCGAACCTCGACAAGCTTGACACAATAAAACAGCCCAAAACCTTAATTTATCTACTCTCTCGAGCTAGATAGTTAGGAATGAGTTAAGATTCACTCTCTCGAGATGAACCCATAACAACCCACACACTACAATTATCAATCGATAACCTTGGTTTTAGAACCTCTCTCTCGAGCAAGCCCAAAACACTAAGATAAAATTGTATTTGCAACTACAATTCATAAATTACTACTCAGCTATCTATGAAACCCACATTAAAACAGAATTTAAATCATTAAACAACAATACCCATAAGCCAATTAAGCAAATAATCACATAATCATACCCTAAGAATTAGATTTTATCCAAGCATCATAAAAAGATAGAAATTAATACCAAAAACATTCTCCATGATCTGGGTATTGCAATCCAAGTCTTTAAAATGATCCAAAATGCTAAAAATCAAAGATCCACTTTTTTATCTACTTGAAAAACCTTTCAAAATTGTTCTCCAATGGAAAATACTAAGTAAACTCTCCCAAAAACTGAAGAAAACTAAAACTGGATTTTAATAATGAAAAATCGAACCTTTTGAACTCTTTCAGAATTCAATTTATAGTTTCCCAAATTTCAGCTTCAAGGACCATTAGGCGAGATAAGTCGAGCGGCACCGACCCGGTCGGCGACGC
>JAJONR010004913.1:0-31828 GCA_029582245.1 Solanum etuberosum | reverse complement strand
TATATGACATTTGGAAATGACAAAGGCTGGTGATGATGATTGTGTGTGTCGATTTGGGATTATGATAGGTGACAGTGGCAGAGCCACATGTAGTTGAGGGGTATTGACCGACACCACTTCCGCCCTTCGTCGGAAAATTACCTCGTGTAGCTAGAATAATATTTTATATATATTACATATTGATATTCATTGGCTTCTAGCAAATTTACTTCTTTATTGTGAGACCCCTTAGCCGACATTCTGGCTCTGCCACTGAGAGGTGATGGTAATGATTATGAATAGTAATTAGTAGTGTGATGGTGATTAACAATAGTTATTGATCATGGAGTTGATGGTGACAACTAATAATTGTGGTGGACGATAGTAATAACTAATGACGATAGTAATGGCTGGTCATGATGATTATTATTATGATTGATGATTAATAATGATGGTTATAAATGGTGCATAATAATTACTCCAACAAAAAAAAATCAGCTTTAACAACAATTAGTTGGAATAATTTAATGGTTGGTAATGAAAGAGTTTTAATGGCAAAACAACAACATGAAGTGTACCTTAATCCTTGCAGCGGAAATTGTTGATGTTGATTTCGCTATCAAAACGAATTGCTCCAAATCTCTCTTTTTGAATTACTAGGAAACAAAGATCGTTCTTGTTCACAAACTAAGTGTTTTTGATTGTGTCGATTGAATATTGACAAAAGGATAACTTTTGGTTTTCTCTGTTTTTTTCTTTTCTTTTGAACGTTTGCACGTTTTTCTCTATTCTCACGTTCTCTCGTCCATGTTCTGAAAAGAAGAGGTCTCCTTTTAAAAGGAGAGGTTTGAACAGTTACAACTTCCTAACTGTTCCCTCTTCTTTTCAAAAACTAATATTATCCATTCATTTAATTCTTATCTTAAGAAATTAAATAAAACTGATCGGGTCAGGTAAGATCGGATCGGTCCATATGGGCGATCCATGACCCGCCAAAAACTTACATCTACCACTTCACACATGGTGGACAAGACCCAAGCCAATATGACATCAACTAGACACAATTCATACGACAAATAGTTCGTGTGAGTTGTGAGCATCAAGGCCTATCTTCAAGTTTTTTACAAGCCCTACATAGGAATCCAATCATATGTGGAAAGAATTCACTACAAATTTACGGACACTATTACTCACAATACCCCAGACTTCATTCACTACTTAAGTAGTTACTTATTCGATCCTTCGTCCTCATAAAGAGGTTAACTCGAGTTCATGTTTAATTTTATATACACAATGACACTCGATACCAATATGGTTAGTGTAATAGTTGGCTTGTGTATACAAGTTTATTACTAAATTAATTATCTTTCCTTTCTACTCGAATCTATATGTTCCAATTCAACTGCTTTCCTAGACATGCACTGCATTGTCGAATCATTCATGACTATTAGTAACATGCTAAAGTAGCAACATCGATTGAAACTTCAAGAAACAGCAAAAGATCAAAGGATATTTCATTGAAAAGTCATTTTAACTTTTCGGGGTCTCACACAATGAAGAATCAAGGAACCATTCTTTCATTGACCCATTGATCATTTGACACACGTGGTATGAAATATGTGCTACGCTGATTTCACCTTATATTGGTGTACGTGTCTCATTTTTTCGATTATCCAACATCGTACAAACCTTGATTTTAACACCTCCACATGTTTAACCCTAGTTTCTCTCTTTAGTGATCCTTAAACTCATTTTCTTAGAGAAACACTTGTCTGGCTCATAAAACAAGTCATAATATGGTGGGGAAACTCATCTCTTCACGTTCCTTGACGTAAGAGGTAATTTCTCGTGTGAGAGAGCCAATCTCGCGACTTGTTCGACACACTTTATTTCTTACAAAATATCACATGCTTACCATATTTGAACATAAATGCAATATTATTATATAAAAGAAAATATTATAACAACCAAGTTATTTTACAATAATAAAATATCATCAAATCCTACGCAAATATAGAGCCTTAACATGTTTTTCAAACAAGTCTCTAGAGATGACCTTTGTAAAAGGATCGCTATCATTTCACGTGTAGGAATGTATTGCAAAGTTATTTCTCCACTTGCCATTATGTCTCTCACAAAGTTATACTTGATGTCAATGTGTTTGGTCTTGCTGTGATACTTAGGATCCTTCGTGTATGCAATAGCCGCTTGACTATCACAATATAGAATCATGGGATCCTTAGAATTCTTTGCAATACTCAAATGCTCAAAGAATTTCTTTAACCAAACAAATTCTTGTACTACAGACGCACAAGCCACGAATTCAGATTTCATGGTTGAAAGAGATGTGCAAGTTTGCTTCTTACTTTTGCATGAAAAAGCACCACTATTTAGTAATAAAGCATAATCAGACGTTGATTTTCTATCATTCCGGTCACCAGCCCATTCAACATCTGTATAATCTCTTATGAATAAATCAGATCCACTATAACACAAGGTATGATCCATAGTTTCCTTTAGTTATTGAAATATTCTCTTTACTGATTTTCAATGATCTCTTCTAGGATCAGATTTATACCTACTAACCAGACTTACGACATAATGAATTTCTGGGCGAGGACACATCATATCATACATCAAACTCCCGACAGCACTTGAATACGGAACTCGAGACATGTCTTCCTTTTCTTTTCATTCTTTGAACACATTTCAAGGCTTAAAGTTTTACCCCTTGCTACAAGAGTATCCATGGATTTGTAACTATTCATTCGAAAGCGTTACAATATTTTCTTTATGTAAGTTTCTTGAGATAAACTCAAAAAAAAATTGAAATGGTCTCTTTGGATCTTAACACCCAATATATAGTTTGATTTACCTATATCTTTCATATCAAATGATTTTGAAAGCCACGTCTTTACAGTTTTCACATAATTCAAATTATTTCCAGCTAATAAAATATCATCTACATAAAGAGAAAGAATTACAAATTTTTCATTGGACTTTTTCACATAGATGCAATGGTCTTCATCGATCATGGTGAAATCAAATGACATCACCTTCTTATGAAATCTCAGGTACCACTTCCTTGAAGATTGCTTTAGGCCATAAATTGATCTTTTCAATTTACAAACTTTCTTTTCTTGGTCTTTAACAAGAAAACCTACTGGTTGTTCCATGTAGATTTCCTAATTTAATTATCCATTGAGAAAAGCGATCTTCACATCCATTCTAGATCTAAACGTGCAGCAATAGCGAAAAGTAATCATATGGAGGTAAACTTCACAACTGGTGAAAAAGTTCCTCATAGTCTATTCCAACTTCTTGAGTAAAACTTTTTGCCAATAATCATGCTTTGTGTCTTTCTATTGATCTATCTGATTTGTGTTTAACTTTTAGAGTCCATTTATTCCCAATAGCTTTACGCTCCTTAGGAAGGTCAACTAGATCCCAGACTTTGTTGATTTTCATGGACTCTAATTCTTCTCTCATCACTTTTGTCCATTCATCCATTTAGGGCTCAATAAGGCCTCAATTACAGAATTAGGTTCATCCATTTCTATAGGAGATTCCAAGAAAACATAATCATCAATCTCATAAGATCGTTTAGGCACACATTTTCTTATACTCTTATGTAATTGAAGTTCAGATTCCTCTATAGGATTTTGGAATTCATAACTCTCACTTGGATTGAGAATTATTTCTTGATCCTTTGAGTTATTAAAAATGTTTGACGACATTACCTGATCTTTTGAATTCAACATTTTGTAGAGAAGCTCACCTTCATCTATTTCATCAGTTTTGAGAAAATCATTTTCCAAAAATCTGACATCTCATGATATAATTTCAGTTATACTTTCATTCTCCAATTCATCAATGAACATATACCCTTTGGAGTGTTCTGAGTATCTTATAAAAATACATTTCTTCCTTTTCAAACTTAGTTTATCAAACTCACCAAAATGATCTCTAATATACGCAGCACAATTCTAAGGTCGTAGATCGTTCAGTTTTGTTTTATGACCAGTCCAAAGTTCATAAGGAGTCAAAGATACTGATTTGGAGGGCACTTTATTCAATATGCAGGCCGCAGTCAATAGTGCATCTCCCCAGAAAGTGATTAGACAAATTTGCATGCGCCATCATTGTCCTAGTCATGTACAATAATGTTCAATTCCTTATTTTAGCTACACCATTTTATTGAGGTGTATAAGGAGTAGTTAACTGTCTGATCATACCCTTTTCCGAACATAATTATTAAAATTATTTTGACAAATACTCTATCGATTCTTAAAGCCTTTATGCTTTTATCTAATTGATTCTCAACTTTATTCATATATTTTTTAAAGCACTCAAGTGATTCGGATTGATGAGAAATTAATTAGACATAACCAAAGCCTGTGAAATCATCAATTAATGTAATGAAGTATATAGCACCAGACTTTGCCCTCTCATTCATTGGGCCACAAATATCATAATGAATTTATTAAAGTGGAAATTCAGCTCTCTTAGCCTTTCCAAATGATTTACACGTAATCTTTCCAACAAGACAATTTTCACAAGTTGGCATATCAATTTTGATGAAAGAACCTAAATGTCCTTCTTTTCCCAACCTATTGATTCGATCTTGCCCTATGTGACCTAATATTGCATGCCATGTAATAATATCAATATCACTGTTACTTGAATAACATGCCATTACACAACGGTCAACAAAATAGTCATAAGTTGAAGGATTACAATCTAAAATAAAAAAAAACAGTCATAAAAAGTCCAAAACCATATAAAACATTATTTAGAGTTATTCTAACACTATTATGACTAAAAAATAAATTAAAACCAACATCTAAAAGAATATACACAAATATTGAGTTTCGTCTAATCTCTAGAGCATATAGGACGTCATGCAACATCAATGAACGGACACCACGCAAATCCACTTTTCAAGTGCCTATTCATATGACTAGTTTCGCATTATTTTCCATGTAGATCCACCTTGATTTCGATGAAACTCAATGAAACTCAATGAAACTCCACAAATGCTTCTCCATCTCGACTCACGCAGGCGGTGGATCCTAAGTCTACAATCCTCAGAGGATAAGATTCAGTTAATAAGGAAGTGCTAGAAGCATATGAAACACTTAGAGATGCGTTGAGAAATGCTACCTTTTTTGACTCGGTACATTCACGAGCAAAATTCCCTAACACTTGGAAATTATAGAACTTCATTTTACTCTTGTTTGTCTTCTTGAAGAACCGTTTTCCTTTCTTGAAATTAGACTTCTTCTTTTTCTTAGAGGGTATCTCTGGTCTCTTTGTCTTTCCCATTCCCTTTTCAATTCTTCTTGCGCTTGAAGCCTGAAGACTTTGTGCCACTTGACTCTGCCACAAAGGCATTAGAAGCAGCTTTAGCAGCACCAAGCCGTTCATCCTGAAGTTCAACATGGCGAGTAACATCAGAAAAAGTTTTGATACTATCATTATGGGTCAAGTTAACCTTCAAATGTTCCCTATTATTGGGAAGAGATTGGATCTCTGTCTGAACTTGTTGTTCATCCGAAAGGACATGGCCAACACTCTTTAGTTAAGATATCATGTTTGACATCATCCTAAGGTGTTGTTTGATATTTTTATCATGACGCTTCTTGTAAGTCTCAAATTTCATAGTCAGCTGTCGGAGGCGGGTCACAAATGTACCCCTATATGTTCCTCGCAGATGTGGCCACATATCATGAGCAGTAGGATATTCCTCACATTCATGTATGAGGTCATCAACCACAAAACTAACTATTATTCCACGTGCAGTGGAATTAGCCCTTTTCCAAGCTTTATAAGCTTCAAAGTCTCTTCTGTGTTGTGCAGTGTTTCCCTGTTCTGGTTGATTCAAAACGTGATTTATACATTTGAATGCATTTTGTTCTTCCAGTATAGACCATATTTTACGACTCCAGATATCGTAATTTTCACCATTCAATTTTCACCTTTGTTTAAGTCAACAATGATACTTTTTGATGCCATGACTGTATTTGAGAGACAATTAGACAAGAATATTTTCTATCAATTTTACATGTGACATACACATTCAAGAAAATCAATTCTCATAAAGATTTTATATTTAATGTAAAATCAAAAAGGCACATAAGCATCTAATCATCATTTACAAATTAAATATTTAACAAATATTCAAAACTAATTTCTTAATGTGTATACTAATATATTTTAGACCACAATCACAAAGATTTTACATGTCTAATAATCAAACACCATATGATAATGCACAATAAAATAACAATATACTAATCCATAAAAAGATAAAACACATATATTCATATCAAAGCATAATCAAAGATGTTCATTACAGAATTTGTAAAGAATAAACAAGATATTCAATACTAAACTATGCTACAATGGAAAGTTTTACCCACTTAACTCATATATCCACCATATACTCCATAATGGTTCATTATGCCCAATCTCGTAATAAATTTTAATCAGTTCAATCTTTCAGTACTCTGGTAAGGAATGATACAAAATGTCGAATGCATCCCGATCCTCAACATGAATGAAATTTTCATCAATCTCATCTAATTCCATGTTAAAATATTTGAGGAAATCTAGTAAAGAGTCAAGAGGATCCATATGAATTTTCTTGAAATCCTCAAGAAGTCTCCTTCCTTCCTTCCTTTTACGTGCTTTTATATCTCTATCTTGATTTTGTTGCGTCCTTGAGTCATTCCTAATGACTTCGAACTCAGAATATGAATCAAACTCGCGACACATTCTTATACTTTTTTTTTTGCTCTTCAATCGGTACCACTCCCATTTGAAGCAATATGAGCAAGTTCCCATGCAGCCATATCTGAAATGAGAATCAGAAAACAGAAATATGGTTAATACCATTTAATGCGACAATGTATGCCCAAAATTTCTGGTAGAAGGCAAAATAATTTATACAAGGAGTTTCCACCAAAGAGGATTATTTCAAGATTCAAAAGATCATAACTCATTCGATTATTATCTGAATTACACTTATAATATGTCCACAGAAAGCTATACACAAGTAGATTATGAAAATACAAGTTTGAAACCAAGATTTGAATATACAATTCTCAAAATTTAATGAAACAGAAGTAGTTCATTCTGGAAAACACTCCAAAAATAGTCAACTTTCAAAAAATCATATCTCACTCGTTTTAAATTTGTTTTACTCTTATAATATATCTACGGAAAACTACAAACTAGTAAATCTAGAAAAACCATGTTTCAACCCATAATTTTAAACTTAACAACTCCAAAAATGCAACAGACAGAAGTAGTTTTTTGAAAAATAGTCCAAAATCAACCAACTTTCAAAATATCATATTTCACTTGTTTTAAATCATTTTACTCTTATAATATATTCACGGAAAGCTACGAATCAGTAAATCATGAAAATTAAACGTTTCATGCCAAACTTTTGAACATGCAGAACCAAAAACATAGAAAAACAACAACGCATTCTCTTACACAAATAAATCACATAATCACTTTCATTGTACGATAAAAAATCTTATCTACAGTATGAGTCAGTATCATTAATGGACAAGGAGTCCTATCTACAATGTAATTAATTCACATTCAAATTTCTTTAAAAAAATCCTTACTCCCTCTAAATTTTTCCTTCATCGATTTAAAAAAAACAGTCGCAATTTTTTTTTAACAACTCAGTGAATTCACATGAAAACATCGAATAATGGGATCAATCAACCATGCTCTAATACCAATAAAAGAGTCTTAATGGAAAAACGACAATATGATGTGTACCTTAATACTTGCAGCGGATATTGTTGATATTGATTTCGCTATCAAAATGAATTGCTCCAAATCTCTCTTTGAATCACTAGGAAACAAAGACCATTATTGTTCACAAACTATGTGTCTTTGATTGTGTCGATTGAATATTGGCAAAATGATAACTTTTGGTTTTCTCTTTTTTTCCTTTCTTTTGAACATTTATACGTTTGCACGTTTTCCTCCATTCTCACGTTCTCTCGTGTCTATCGTCAACATTCTAAAAAGAAGAGGTCTCCTTTTAAAAGGAGAGGTTTGAACAATTGCAACTTCCTAATTGTTCCCTCTTCTTTTCAAAACCTAATATTATCCATTCATTTAATTCTAATCTTGTAACACCCCAGATTCGAAAAGAGGCAAAGTAGCCATTTCAGAAAAATTGTAGGTGCCATCCAAGACCGGCAACCCACGGTCCATGGACTGAGCCACAGACCGTAAGGAGGGTCCGTGGATGGTCACCTCCAGTTAGGACTGAGACCTCAAGACCACGGCCTGACCAACGGACCATCGGTCAGACCATGATCCGTGGTCCAAGGTCCTAGTCAAGGTCCATAAATCAAGTCCCAGACCACCGAACCACGACTGACTAGGACAGGCCGTAGGTCAGTCGATGATCCGTAGGTCAGTCGACGATCCGTCGGTCGGGGATCCGTGGTTCACGACTGGACGGTTATTTTAGGGACTTATGGGTCTTTTTCAGTTTTAATTAAATTAAAGTGGTGTCGTTTTGACTAAGTCTAGAACACCTATATAAGTATTTTTAACCCCCAAAATCCCCCATTCAAGTTATTCTCTCAAATCCCAAAAGAAAACCCAAACTCTTTCTCAAATATTCTCTCTCTAGAAAGTATAAGAAGATGGAAGAGATTGAAGTTAGGTCAAGATCAAGTCTCCCAATATTCAAGCTTTTGTGGGATTTGTGACTAAGGTATGATGACTTTTCATCCATGGGATCCTTCCTCCCATGGAGTCCCTTACAATTCCCCAATTGTGAAGTCTAAATCCCCAATTCTAGTTAGGGTTTTTTCCAATGTTGTGGGTTATGATGAATGTTGATCAAATTGAGTGGATAATGATTGTTTATGATTGAATTGATAGTAGTACATATTTTTATGATGAAATTACATGTACCCATGCCTATTCCATGATTTTAACCTAGAATTGATAAATTGGGGTGATGCCTTGAAGGGAAACTTTATGGGTTTTAGATATCTCCTTATAGGATTGATGAATTATGATTAAAATTGCCTGAGAATAAATCATAGATGATGATCATGAGATGTATTACTTTGAGAGGAAAGCCTATGAAATGAATTGTTGGTAATTGATGTTAGTGTTGTGGAAGGGATACTTACCACAATGAATTGCTAAGCATGATTGTATGAATGTGAGAGGTTTACTCACATGAATGATTCTAGGTTGAAAGTATTGCTCACCTAAAATGAATCTAAACTAAAAGACTATGTAATTGATGAGGCTAGAGGCGACTACCCTTGACCTCCATATGAGAAGGATATGGGGTAATTTCCCATACTCCTTAGAATTGAACAAGAGGTGATTCCCCACGTTTCTATTATAATGATTGATGTGGAGGCGAGTACCCGTGTCATATGATGTGATTGTGGGGGTGAGTACCCATGATCTTAAAGTAAGTAAGGCAAGAGGCGAATACCCATTAGCCTTTATAAGTTAGGCAAAGAGGCAAATACGCATATCTTCAAAAGCAAGTAAGAATATTGTGATTATGTTATGAAAATGAATAGCTTGGATTGTTGCTTGAGATGCCTTCTGTGAGGTAAGCTTGACTAGAGGCGGATGACCCAAGTCTCGACTAAGGATAAGTAAGGTTGCTTGAGAAGTGTTTCTTTCTTATTATGATGATTATGTGCATTGATTATGCTTTTGGTTTATATTTACTAACCATTATGTTTATGTTGTCTATGCTAGCTATCATATTTATTATATGATTGTACTAACACATATTTTGCCTACATTCTTATCAAATGTAGGGTCCGGTGACATTGATTCTCACAATCGTGACTAGGTTCATAGTTGATAAAGAAATGAAGATTTGGTGAGTCCTCATTGTGTTTGAGGATGTGATCATCACTTTCTTTTATGTCTTTCGTTTTATGTCTTGGACTATTTTATGGGCCGTGACCCAAGACTTTATTCATGTTGGTGAGATGGTTTGAGACAATTGTATTAGACTTCCGCTCATTTTATAAAGACTTTTATTGTTTTGAAATGTTTTAAATTTCCGCATCATTTCTATTACTTTATGTTATGATATGCTAAGTGGCTTGTATGAGGCCTCTCGGGGTCTTGTACGCCTTGTTACATCTAGGGGGTACCCCTGGGTCGTGACAAACTTGGTAATTAGAGCACAAGGTTTAGAATGGTTCTAGGATATCTCAAACCACGTCAAGTAGAGTCTTGTTCATAAGTGTGAAGCGCGCCACATTTATGAATGAGAGGCTACTAGATGTTTAGGAAACTTCACTTCTCCATTTCTCTAAATCGTGCTATGGAGTTTAGCTCTATAAAGTCTTTCTCTTAATCCTTATCTGATAGTTTTTAGGATATGACTACTAGAAGGGCTAATGCTAGAAGGACTGAGGGAGACAATGTGGGCCAAAAAGTTCCTCCCCAAGCTCCTCCTCAAGCTCCGATTGATCCTCTGGCTGGGAATGCAACAAATGCGGAGTTTAGGTCAGCTTTCTAAGTGTTGGCTCAAGCCATGACGGCTCAAGCCAATAGAGAGGTGGTAGCTCCCGTGAACCAAAATGTGGGTACGGCGGCGACAAGAGTGAGGGACTTCACAAGAATGAACCCTTCAGAATTTTATGGCTCTAAAGCCGAGGAAGATCCTCAAGAGTTTATCGATGAAGTCTATAAGATACCTGCTATTGTGGGAGTGACTCCAGTAGAGAAGGTGGAATTGGCCGCTTACCAACTCAAAGGGGTTGCTCAAATTTGGTTCAATCAATAGAAAGAGGCTAGGCCAGAAGAAGCGGGTCCCATAGAGTGGGAAAGGTTCAAAAGTGCTTTTCTTGATCGATTTTTCCCTCTTGAGATGAGAGAGGCCAAGGTGCTCGAGTTCATTAACCTTTGGCAAGGAAATATGAGTATAAGGGAGTATGCACTGAGGTTCACTCAGTTGTCCAAATATGCTCCCTCTATTGTAGCGGATCATAGCACTAAGATGAGCAAGTTTGTTTCGGGAGTGTCCGACATGGTAGTCAAAGAATTCCGCACCACTATACTTGTCCATGACATGGACATTTCCTGTCTTATGGTGCATGCCCAACAAATTGAGGAGGAAAAGCTTAAGGAAAGATCTAGGGAGGCAAAGAGGGCAAGAACGGATGATGGTAACTTTTCACATTCTAGGTCCGGTGGACTGGGTCGTTCAAGGTTTCAGCAATAGTTCTCCGACAAGGTTCTTCTAATGCTCCTCTAGGGTCTAGCAATGAAAGGGTGTCTAACCCTAAACCTCAAGGAGATGGTAGTAGATCCTCGATGCCTACTTGTGCTAACTGAGGAAGTCATCATGAGGGTAAGTGCCTAGCGGGTTCTAATGCTTGCTTTGGGTGTGGTAAGACGGATCACAAGATAAGAAATTGTCTTTCAGTTGCTAAGAATGAGGGGGATACTCATCGTAGGGCTCAACCCTACCCTTCATCCGGTCCAAGTGGTTCGGGTGCAAGTGCTCCTAAGCAAAACCGCTTTTATGCTTTTCAGACTAGAGGTGATCAAGAGGAGTCTCCCGATATGGTTACCGGTACGATGAAAGTTTTTCAAATAGATGTATATGCTTTGCTTGACCCCGGTGCTACTTCATCCTTTGTGACTCCTTATGTGGCCATGAGGTTGGATGTGCTCCCCGATGTTTTATTAGAACCTTTTTTCTGTCTCTACCCCTGTTGGTGATTCTATTGTGGCAAAAAGGGTTTATAGAAAATGTCCCGTTTCCTTATCCCATAGAGTTACTCTTGTTGACTTGGTAGAGCTTGATATGTTAGACTTTGATATCATCTTGGGTATGGATTGGTTGCATTCATGTTATGTCTCTATTGATTGTAGAACTCGGGTAGTCAAATTTCAGTTTCCAAATGAGCCTATCGTAGAGTGGAAGGGGGGAAATTCTATGCCTAGGGGTCAGTTTGTCTCTTGTCTAAAAGCTAGAAAGATGATTTCTAAGGGTTGTGTTTACCATCTAGTAAGGGTGAGGGATGTAGATTCTGAAACCCATTCTCTTGAGTCGGTCCCCGTTGTGAATGAGTTTCTGAAAGTGTTCCCAGATGACTTACCCGGTATTCCTCCCGAGCGGGAAATAGACTTCGGTATTGACCTTCTCCCAGATACACAACCTATCTCTATTCCTCCTTACCGTATGGCTCCGGCAGAACTTAAGGAGTTGAAAGAACAATTGAAGGATCTGTTAGATAAAGGCTTCATCAGACCGAGCATCTCTCCGTGGGGTGCTCCGATTTTGTTTGTTAGAAAGAAGGATGGTTCTCTTCGTATGTGCATTGACTATCGTCAGTTGAACAAAGTGACTATTAAGAACAAGTATCCTCTCCCAAGGATAGATGACTTATTTGATCAACTTCAAGGGGCAAGTTATTTCTCTAAGATTGATCTTCGGTTGGGTTATCACCAATTGAAGGTGAGAGAAAATGATATTCCGAAGACGGCCTTTAGAACCCGATATGGTCATTATGAGTTCTTGGTGATGTCCTTTGGTTTGACTAATGCTCCGGCAGAGTTTATGGACTTGATGAATAGAGTGTTTAGGCAATACCTAGACATGTTTGTGATTGTGTTTATTGATGATATTTTGATCTATTCAAGAAGTGAGAATGAGCATATTGATCATTTGAGGATCGTATTGCAAATCCTCAAGGACCAACAACTTTTTGCAAAGTTTAGCAAATGTGAATTTTGGTTAAGGTCTGTAGCTTTCCTTGGTCATATTGTGTCAAGAAAGGGTATTGAGGTAGATCCTAAGAAGACAAATGCAGTAAAGAGTTGGCCTATACCTCTAACTCCTTCAGATATTAGAAGCTTTTTGGGTTTGGCCGGCTATTATAGAAGATTTGTTGAGGATTTTTCCTCTATTGCCTCTCCTTTGACGGCCTTGACTCAAAAAAAGGCCAAGTTCATATGGTTGGAAGCGTGTGAGAAAAGTTTCCAAGATTTGAAAGATAGACTTACTTCCGCTCTGGTGTTGACCTTACCGGAAGGGACGAATGGTTTTGTGGTTTATTGTGATGCTTCGAGAATTGGGCTAGGGTGTGTCCTAATGCAAAATGGGAAAGTAATTGCCTATGCCTCAAGGCAACTTAAAGTCCATGAGAAGAATTATCCCACTCACAACCTTGAGTTAGCGGCGGTCGTATTTGCTCTAAAGATTTGGAGACATTATTTGTATGGAGTTCATGTTGATGTATTTACCGATCACAAGAGTTTGCAATATGTGTTTAATCAAAAAGATTTGAATCTTCGCCAAAGAAGGTGGCTTGAGTTATTGAAAGATTATGACATGAGTGTTCTTTATCACCCCGACAAAGCTAATGTGGTCGTGGATGCTCTTAGTCGGCTATCTATGGGTAGTATGGCTCATATTGATGAAGAAAAGAAAGAGTTGGTTCGAGATGTGCATAGATTGGCTCGATTAGGTGTTCAACTAGTGGACTCCACCAAGGGTGGTATTATGGTCCACAATGGTTTCGAATCATCTTTTGTACCAAGGTGAAAGCTAAACAAGGTCTTGATCCAATTTTGGTAGAATTGAAAGAGGCGGTACTTAAGAAATCCGTTGAGGCTTTCTCCTAAGGGGGAGATGGGGTACTTAGATACCAAGACCGTTTATGTGTTCCAAGTATAGATGATTTGAGGGAAGAGATCTTGGCTGAAGCCCATAGTTCGCGGTATTCCATTCACCCGGGAGCCACCAAGATGTACCATGATTTATGGGAAGTCTATTGGTGGAATGGGATGAAGAAAGATATTGCGGGATTTGTGGCTAAGTGTCCAAATTGCCAACAAGTTAAGGTTGAGCATCAGAAACCGGGAGGTTTGTCTCAAGATATTAGCATTCCTACTTTGAAGTGGGAAGACTTGAATATGGACTTTATTGTTGGTTTGCCTCGCACCCGGCGACAACATGACTCTATTTGGGTGATAGTGGATCAGATGATGAAATCGACTCATTTCCTTCCCGTCAAGGTTTCTTATTCGGCGGAGGACTATGCCAAGTTATATTTGAGGGAAATGGTAAGGTTGCATGGTGTGCTATTGTCCATTATCTCTAATAGAGGTACTCAGTTTACTTCTCAGTTTTGGAAGTCATTCCAAAAGGGTCTTGGCACGAAGGTGAAGCTTAGCACGACTTTTCACCCACAAACCGATGGGCAAGCGGAACGAGCAATCCAAACCTTAGAGGATATGTTGAAGGAATGTGTCATCGATTTTAAGGGGAATTGGGATGATCACTTGCCATTGATAGAGTTCGCTTATAATAATAACTACCATTCTAGTATTGGTATGGCCTCCTTTGAAGCTCTTTATGGTAGGAGGTGTAGATCTCCTATAGGGTGGTTTGAAGTGGGTGAAGTTGCCTTGATCGGACTCGAGCTAGTTCATGAGGCTATTGAGAAAGTTCGACTCATTAGAGAGAGGTTGAGAACTGCCCAAAGTCGACAAAAGTCTTATGCCGATGTTAGAAGGAGGGACCTTGAATTTGAAGTGCATGATTGGGTTTACTTGAAAATCTCACCCATGAAGGGTGTAATGAGGTTTGGCAAGAAAGGGAAGCTTAGTCCCCGTTTTGTAGGCCCATATGAGATTTTGAGGTGTGTTGGTAAGGTTGCTTATGAGTTGGATTTGCCAAATAAGTTTGCAACCGTGCATTCTGTTTTCCATGTCTCAATGCTTAAGAAATGTGTTGGAGATCCGACATCCATAGTTTCCCTAGAAGGATTGGGAGTTGATGAGAGCCTTTCTTATGAGAAAATTTCGGTTGAGATTTTGGACCGGCAAGTTAAGAAATTAAGGAATAAAGAGGTTGCTTCCGTGAAGGTGTTATGGAGAAACCATCTAGTTGAGGGTGCTACTTGGGAGGCTGATATGAAGTCCCGATATCCTCATCTTTTTCCTTCTACTCCTACTCTAGCTTTAGGTAAAAAATTTCCTCTTGATTTGCTCTATGAATGGAAGTCATGTGTATTTTGTGTGTTTCCATGATTTCCTTGTCATGCATGTTCATGAAAAAGCTTAAGTTTTGAAAGAAATGACTTATGTGCATTATTTTCCTCATGTTGTTGTGCATTGAGTATGAATTACCTATGGACTTCATGAGATCAGTTGTTGAACATGCCTTGACTTGGAGTGGAGATTTCCTCCTTGAGTATGTGCTTTGAGTATTGATTGCATTTAGGCTCCATGAGATTGTGTTGAGCATGCTTTTAAGTTTGGAGATGATAGTTCCTCCTTAAATGTAAGAAATCTGAAAATTTCATGCATATTGGATTGCTATATGTAGTTCCTACTTCCTTATGGTGCATTGAGTATGTTTGGTTTGGAGTTGATGTTTCCTCCTTAGTTGTGTGCATTTGGTGAGTTGCATGCATGATGGGCTGCTAGTCTTGAGTCTTTTCGTTTAGAAACGTGCTTAGAATCTCATTTGAGGACGAAGGATCCCAAGGGGGAGATAATGTAACACCCCGGATTCGAAAAGAGGCAAAGTAGCCATTTCAGAAAAATTGCAGGTGCCATCCAAGACCGGCCACCCACGGCCGGTGGACTGAGCCATGGACCGTAGGGAAGGTCCGTGGTTGGTCACCTCAAGTTAGGAATGAGACCTTAAGACCATGGCCTGACCAACTGACCGTCGGTCAGACCACGGTCCGTGGTCCAAGGTCCGTAGGTCGAGGTTCAGAAATCAAGTCCCAGACCACCGAACCACGACTGACCAGGACGGGCCGTAGGTCAGTCGACGGTCCGTCGGTCGGGGATCCGTGGTTCACGAATGGACGGTTATTTTAGGGACTTATGGGTCTTTTCCGGTTTTAATTAAATTAAAGTGGTGTCGTTTTGCCTAAGCCTAGAACACCTATATAAGTATTTTTAACCCCCAAAATCCCCCATTCAAGTCATTCTCTCAAATTCCAAAAGAAAACCCAAACTCTCTCTCAAATATTCTCTCTCTAGAAAGTAGAAGAAGAAGGAAGAGATTGAAGCTAGGTCAAGATCAAGTCTCCCAATCTTCAAGATTTTGTGGGCTTTGTGACTAAGGTATGATGACTTTTCATCCATGGGATCCTTCCTCCCATGGAGTCCCTTACAATTCCCCAATTGTGAAGTCTAAATCCCCAATTCTAGTTAGGGTTTCTTCCAATGTTGTGGGTTATGATGAATGTTGATCAAATTGAGTGGATAATGATTGTTTATGATTGAATTGATAGTAGTACATATTTTTAGGATGAAATTACATGTACCCATGCCTATTCCATGATTTTAACCTAGAATTGATAAATTGGGGTGATGCCTTGAAGGGAAACTTTATGGGTTTTTGATATCTCCTTATAGGATTGATGAATTATGATTAGAATTGCTTGAGAATAAAACATAGATGATGATCATGAGATGTAGTGCTTTGAGAGGAAAGCCTATGATATGAATTGTTGGTAATTGATGTTAGTGTTGTGGAAGGGATACTTACCACAATGAATTGCTAAGCATGATTGTATAAATGTGAAAGGCTTACTCACATGAATGATTCTAGGTTGAAAGGATTTCTTACCTAAAATGAATCTAGACTAAAAGATTATGTAATTGATGAGGCTAGAGGCGACTACCCTTGACCTCCATATGAGAAGGATATGAGGTGATTTACCATACTCCCTAGAATTGAACAAGAGGTGATTCCCCACGTTCCTATTCTGACTAATGATGTGGAGGCGAGTACCCGTGTCATAGGATGTGATTGTGGAGGTGAGTACCCATGATCTTAAAGTAAGTAAGGCAAGAGGCGAATACCCATTAGCCTTTATAAGTTAAGCAAAGAGGCGAATCCCCATGTCTTCAAAAATAAGTATGAATATTGTGATTATGTTATGAAAATAAATAGCTTGGATTGTTGCTTGAGATGCCTTCCGTGAGGTAAGCTTGACTAGAGGTGGATGACCCAAGTCTCGACTAAGGATAAGTAAGGTTGCTTGAGAAGTGTTCCTTTCTTATTATGACGATGATTATGTGCATTGATTATGCTTATGGCTTATATTGACTAACCATTATGTTTATGTTGTGTATTCTAGCTATCATATTTAGTATATGATTGTACTAACACATACTTTGCCTACATTCTTATCAAATGTAGAGTCCGGCGACATTGATTCTCACACTCGTTGCTAGGTTCATAGTTGATCAAGAGGTGAAGATTTGGTGAGTCCTCATTGTGTTCGAGGATGTGAACACCACTTTCTTTTATGTCTTTCATTTTATTTCTTGGACTATTGTATGGGCTGTGACCCAAGACTTTATTCATGTTGGTTAGATGGTTTGAGACAATTGTATTAGACTTTCGCTCGTTTTATAAAGACTTTGATTGTTTTGAAATGTTTTAAATTTCCGCATCATTTCTATTACTTTATGTTATGATATGCTAAGTGTCTTGTATGAGGCCTCTCGGGGTGTTGTACGCCTTGTTACATCTAGGGGGTACTCCTCGGTCGTGACAAATCTTAAAAAATTAAATAAAACTGATCGGGTCGGACCGATCCACATGGGCTGATGAGTCTAAGATTTCGACTCATTTAGGGCTTAATATTCATAGATTTAGTGTACTCAAGTGCCTATTTTATGCTCAAAACTGATGTTTAAGTGTTCATTTGCAGCTATGAAGGCAAAAGAGCAAGGCAAGGACATTACTGGGCAAAACGGAGCGGAAAAGTTGAAGATTAGGAAAGCTGACAATCACCAAGACCACTCGGCGACTTGCCGAGTGGTACTTCAGCTTGCCAAACTTTACAGCGTGCCAACCCTGGGAAAAAGCCAACTCGGCGATGGAAATGGCATCTCGGCGCAGCGCCTAATGGATCGGTGATAAGGACCCTGATCGCCTAAAGTTACAAAAGTTGAATGGTGAAGAGGCAAGTCCAGAAGGCGATGGAGAGGGACACTTGGTGCATCGCCGACCTGGTCTGCGATGCTCAAATAATTCTGCCGAGGGTGCCAAAAGTTGAAAATCTGGAAGAGTATAAATGCGATTTTTTAAAAGATTTTGAGGAGTTCCGAAATTTTGAGCGACTGTTCTGAGTGTTTGAGAATTCTTACATTGAGTTTTTGATCCCAAACACTATTCTTATAGTTTTTGAGTTGAATTTTAAGTTGGGTTTTGATTTTTATTTGATTTGAAGCATTGTGAAGACTAGCAAATTATTACCCAACTGATGGAGAACATAGTTGGTAATATTTTCCTACTTTTTATAATGTGTGGCTAAAACCCAATTCTTGGGGGTGTGATTATGTGATTAATTGTCTCAATTAACTTATGGGTGTTAGTAATTACTGATTTAATTGTTGATTTGAAGTGAGTTCGATTGATAACTGAGTTTTAATTCATGACTAATAGTTGTAAATACAGTTCTAGCCTAGTATTCTATGCTTGCTTGAGAAAGAGGTTTTAGAATTAAGGTTATCAATTGATGATTGTAGTGATTGGGTTATCTTGGATTCAGCTTGAGAAAGTGAGTCTTAAATTTGATCCTACCAATCTAGCTTGAGAGAGTAGATTAATTGAAGTTTTAGACTGTTCATATTTGTTATACTTGTCGAGGTTCGAGAGAAATCACTTGAATCGTGATAGTTGATCGAGATATGGCTATTACATCTAAAGTCTAGCCTACCAACTAAGATTTAACGGTTTTCAGTAATTAGTAATCACCCGTATAGCGAAATTCGCAATTAATCAATCACATCCCCAAGGATCCCTCTCTACTTGAATACTCCCCTATTTTTTGTAGCTGTTAATTGACAAATCTAATCCCTCCATTTGACACTAGGTGTCAACCCCTTCAATTTACTTTAATTATTTCGATATATTCTATTCCTACAATTGATTAGAACACGTCTTTCACTTCGTAATTGACTTCTCTACTGTATCACTCCCTGTGGGATCGACCCCAATTCTTTGTTGGGTTTATACTAGATTGCGATTGCCTACACTTAGAATTGGATGAAGTGTAGTTGAGCGTTATCGAAAATGGCGCCGTCATTCTTAAGGGAAAAAGACGTCGATTGGTCAATTTTGGACAAATTGGGGAAGTCTGAGTACCCCGAGGTCATTAATGTTATGGGTTTGGGCTTAATTGCATCGAATAGGTGTTTAATTTTGTTCTCGTGGGCTGCGGATTAGAAATCGAAGGTCGGGGTCAAAATCTGGCACGAAGGACCTTTCGGCGAGCTTAGTCGAGCTCGCCGAATAGTTCGACGGTTTGCCCATCGACCCCTGGATCGCCTTTTTATCATTCAAATTGGTTGAAATGATTCTGTAACATTCGGCGATATGCCTGAGCTCTCCGAGTTCAATCAACGACTCAACGACTCGTCGAATGTCTGTTAGATTGCCCTTCTGCACCCCAAAATTTTAGAAATTGTTCTGTAACTTTCGGCGAGCCAATTTTATTTCATCGAAAGGTGTCGGCGATTCACCGAAAGGCCCGAGATATCGCCGACCTGTGTTGAACTCTTAGAATTTTTGGTCTGGAACATTTGGCGAGCCCAATCTGGTTCGCTGAATGGGTTCGGCGAGTTTTCCTGCATATTTTTCAAAGTTGATAATTTTTCAAATTTTTTCTAACGTATTGGTCTATTTGATATTGTTTCGCAGGTATGGCTAGACCTAAGGTTGTAGGTAGAAATCAACCACCCCGCAAGCGTGCAAGGGGTATTGTGATTAACGAGGGTGCTGCACCCTCCCGTAATACTCAGGCTAAACTTCCTCCAACAGGGGGAAAGGAAAAGGCAAGGGGCCTTTACAGCCGAGTCCGGCTGAGGAGAGCTCCGACAGTATGGGTGTCTATGTCACCCACCTCACCACATTAGAGTTAGACGGTGAGGCGAACTCAGGGGATAGATCACCAATCTCCGTGTTTGAGCCGGAGGATGATCAGACCCTGCAGACTAGGAGAGTGGTCCGCTACGCTCCAAATCATTGCATGATCCAGCCAGGATCCCAATACCTCCTAGGCCTCCTCCACTCTAACACCCCGGAATTAAGGAGTCTAGAAATGGGTCAAGTAGGAAACTCACAAGCCCAAGAAGTGGACCATGGAACCCTCTACGAAGCCCCAGACGGGCCGTGAAGGGAACCACGGTACCTTGAGGGGCTCGTGGTAGGTTTCCAGAACCTTCCCCATGTAAGCTTCACTTTGACGGACGCCTAGACGGCCCGTGGTGAGGTTGACGGGCCGTCAAAGTGGTCGTCAAGTGGGTCAAGTTAGTAGGGGTCCTCCCCTAGTTACTGGTTAAGGGCCACGGGCATCACAACGTCCCGTGAAGCCCCACACGGACCGTGAGGTCATCCGTGAAGGGTTTTTAATAAACTTAGAGTTTAGGATCAACTTCAAACAATCATATCTTTTAGCTCAAAACAAATTAGGTGGCCCATGACAATCAAATTAAAGGTCTTTGAGTCCTCTTTCCAACGCCACCAAGTTTTCCCAATTCCCATCTCGAAGTAAAAAGTTATGCCCGAAATAGTGAATCACTATCAGACTGAATTTCTTCACGACCCATTTGACGGGCCGTGGTGGTCATAACGACCCATGGTGGGCTACAGTGAGCCAATTCGGCAGTTTTTAAGTCAGGGGTTATTGGGTCTTTTCCCAACTGTTTTAACTTAATACTAAGTCATTTTTCCTTCTACCCAAAGCCCTATATAATCATTCTAAACCCCTAAATCACCCAAACTAAATTCATTCTCATAAATTTCCAAAAGTTAATCAAGCTCCTCCTCTCAATTATTTCTCTCTATAGAAATTGGAGAAGAAAGCTAGGATTTCAAGATCAAGTCTCCAAATCCTCCATTGCTTTCAAGCTTTTTGCATCAAGTTATGATAGTTTTCATCCATGGATTCCTTCCATCCATGGAGTCCCCAAATTCCCCTGTTTTGAAATTTAGAAATCCCCAATTGAGTTAGGGTTTTCTTCAATTGCCATGAGTTCTCTTCAATGTTGATTTAAATGATTAAATTATGATCTCTTATGCATGAATTGATGAAATACTATTATTTTTATAATGACCCCCCATGAACCCATTTAAATCCCATATTTTCCAATTATGATGATATAATGTGGGTTTGGATTATGAAAGAAGATTTTTATGAAATTAAGCATGAATTGATAGAATTATATGATTTTATGATGAATTTCTATGAACCCATATCTAACCCATGATTCCTAGATATTGATGATTGAAAGTGGATTTTGAACCTTGAAAGGTGAATTATGAAATTATGCATGTTCTTATAAAATTTATGAAAATGTTTTAAGGGTGCTTTGAGAGTGAAGTATCAATGATGATATTGTTGTTGTTGTTGTGTTTTTGAAAGGAATTTTCTCATATACACACCTCTGCATGATTGTGAAAGGTATTCTCACATAATAAGGGTTCTTAGGGTTGAAATGTTTTCTCACCTAAAATAAACCAATGCTAAGAAGTTAATCTAGTGATAAGGACAAGAGTCGATTACCCATGTTCCTTTATGAATTATTATGAAAAGATCATAGACGGTAAAAGGTTTTATCACGCATGGTCTAAGGAGCTATCCTATGATAAGACAAGGGGCAACTACCCATGTCTTTTAAAGATAAAATAAGTCAAGACTTAATAACTACTCCGTGGGAATTTATGTTTAGCACCGAGAGGATATTGAAATAGAAGCCCTCACGTCAGTAGAGCCTGGGTTTCTTCAAGCTATATCTTTAACCCTTACCTATGTGCCCCCATAGGATGATTGTCTAGATAGACATTAGCTAGTGGATCCACCTAAGCTAGAAGTTCATGGTTCTACCTTGGCAAGTAGGACAACCCTTTTCGGTGTGGGAGACACCGGGGGATCATGTTATAGATCACATGGTCTTTATGTTGGTTAAGGCTTATTCCCACAATAATAATGAACTAAGGTTACTTCAAGAAGTATCTCACATGTGTTCAAAGATGATGTTCACTTGCATTGATCATGGTTTTATGACTTATGATTTCTAACTCTCAAAATACATGTTTTAGCTTGATCATTGCATACTTATGAAAATGTCCCCTTTTTAGCATGATTTAAATATTTTATGCATGACTATCATACTTGGTACATTGTTTTGTACTAACGCATACGCTTGCCTACATTTCCCCAAATGTAGGGTCCGACAGTCAGGGTTTTCAGTTTTGTGGGTAGAGGTTGATTTTAGAGATTTCGAGCTTTGGTGAGTCCCCATGCTTCGAGGATGGATCTTCATTATTTTCAGTCTTCTTTGGTATTTTCAGTTTTTGGACATGATGTATGGGCTAGGCCCAATTTCATTCTTATGTACTAGATGTCTAATGAGACTAAGTATTTTAGACTTATGCTTTTCTTTTATAAAAACTATTGGACTTGGACTATTGTTTTACTTCTATTGTTCTATTTCTTATGTTATGAATGCTAAGTGACTTGTATGGGGTCCTTCGGGGTCCTATACGCCATGTTACATCTAGGGGGTACCCCTAGGTCGTGACATCCACCTCCAGCTCAGATTGTAGAGCAGGTACCTCCGGTGCCACCAGTTCAGGCAGCCCCACCCCGGTCATTGAATAGACTGAAGGCCGAGGGTTTGAGGACTATTCTTGAGGAAAAGTGATTGTCTACAGATGGAGTAGTAGATAGGTATCCGAAGGTGTGGAACACTATCAAGTTGCACAAATTTGAGATCTTCACCAAGCCCCAAGGCTCCTACATTCCTTCCTGAGTTCGGGAATTCTATGCGGAGTATGGCAAGTTAGTGCCGAAAGGGTAGAAGAAGGCCAACTCGTTCAAGCCGGTAGATCATGTGGTGGTGTAGGGAAGGAAGGTTAAATGCAGTAGCACCGACATCAATGAGGTGCTAGGGTGCACAATGAATTTACTTTAATTATTTCGATAAATTCTATTCCTACAATCGAATACTCCCCTGTTTTTTAGCTTTTAATTGACAAATCTAATCCCCCATTTCACACTAGTTGTCAACCCCTACAATTTACTTTAATTATTTCGATAAATTCTATTCCTACAATCGATTAGAACACATCTTTCACTTCGTAATTAATTCTCTACTGTATCACTCCCTATGGGATTGACCCCAACTCTTCATTGGGTTTATACTAGATTGCGATCGCCTACACTTAGAATTGGATGAAGTGTAGTTGAGCGTTATCAATGGGCAACCCACAGCCCATCAAAAACTTTTAATTAATTCAATTTTCATGATGAAATAATACCGACAAATAGATTTTAAACAAAAAAAGGTGAGTACGGGCAATAAATGAAATTGCCACTACAAGGCGCTAATTCAAGTAACATTTTAATTTTTTATCACTCTCCTTATCTATTTCCCTCCAATTCCTTTTCTTTTAAAAAAAAGTCTAAATCACAAAAGGCAAAAATTATTTTCACTCCTCAACTTTATTTTTAAAATAAAAAAAGGTTCATAAGTACTCCTTAATTATGAAAAAAATCTCATAAATATTGTTCTTCCACCTTTTGATCTAAAAATACCCTAACCTATTTTTTGGCTCAAGAATAGCTCTAACCGATTGGAAATGACTCAAAAGTACCATCATTCCACCTTTTGGGGATAATTTTGCCTTTTCATAAAGCTATCCATCTTTGTAATTTTTGGACAATTTTTTGCGTTATGTTGATGAGCTTGATGTAAATATGTATTGTGTTTTTCAAAATTTTCTGAAGAAGTTGAGAGTTCATATAACATCATTATTTTATTTTCAATCTTTGGCAAATCTTTTTTCCTGTAATCTTTTTTTCTTTTCTCTAAGATTTTTGTAATGACAAAATCCTTTTTTTATTTAAAGATTAGTATTATTTTGTGCCATTATTTTACTTATGCTTCTAGTTCTTAAATGAATAAATTGAAATCTATATGTTGCCAAAGTAACCTCTATAGCATAAATTTTATTTACTTTAAACATATAAATATATTTTATCTATACGAAATAGTCATTCCAAAGAAAGGTTCTATTGGCCAGATTATGAATATTTATGAATATGTGATACATTTATTAATGCACACTAGTAATGTGTTAATCCAAAGAAAGACATATTGTTAGGCATTTTAAGTTATCAATTGTCATGAACTATATATAAGAGTATCAGTTACAAGTTATTATTTATGTCCAAACACAAAAGGGGCATGTGTGGAGCAACTACCTGACCATAGGTCAGAATGGTATGGATCAACCAATCAGGTCAACAATAGGTTCTTCCTCATCAGGACAGTGTATGGGGCATAGACCCCAGATTACAGCAGGTAAAGGCAGAGAGGGACCATCTAGTTCTGATAGTGGCTTGAATCGTACATATGCACTAGCTAACTCACAACACTCAGAGTCATCACCAAATGTTGTGACATGTACATTCATTATTTGTTCCTATTGTGTTTATGATTTGATAGATTCGAGTTCTATTCTATCCTATGTTACTCTGTCTGTTGCCGAGAAGTTTTGTATAACAGCAAAGTCATTACAACGACCTTTTGTTGTGTCTACACTAGTTGATGATTCTATTATTGCCATGATGATTCTACTATCTACATGATGCCTACGGGGCTCTGTTGACGCCTAAGAGAGCAGCCTACAAGGCTAAATTGATGCCTAAAAGAGTTATGTGATGTCTACGGGGCTTTATTGATGTATATAAGAGTATTGGAAGGTACTAATTACCTTCGGGGCTATACGCAGAGTGCGTAAGGGAATATTAAGATGTAATGATTACATACGGGGCTAAGGGACTATTGATAGGGGTATATAAACTGAATTGGCACCTTACCGACTTATGGGGACCTAGGTAGGTGGTCTTGTTTGGTGTTTTTACCGCCGAGCTTATGGGGAATTGATTAGGTTATTGTTTGATTATTTCTGTATTCTTATATTCCATGGCAAGAAATTCTCATGTTATCTTTGACTTTATGATTTAGTTGCCTTTAGTACTTTATGATTCTTGCATAGTTACTATTTCTCCTTTCATGCAACACAGTATCTCGTATAGACGCCCCATTTTTGGGGGCACTGCATTCATGCCTGCAGATCTTGATAGACCTCTCTAGCAGCACGATTGATTTTCAGTAGGTTGGCTAGCCCCCTTCTTCTAGATCTGCTAGTATTTTGAGGTTTGTTAGCTTTTGTTGTTAATAGTTTTGGGTGGTCCCTATGCCCCGACCAAGCTTTACTACTTTTAGAGGCTTGAAAACTTTGGATTGTATAGATATGTGTTGTTGGTTGTATTGACCTTGTTGTGTTTCCTTTTTGACAGAGACTTATTGACCTTTTTCGTATATGTACATATATGTTCAATTTATATGTTTCTAGATACCATTGTGGCTTCGATGACCTGCTTAGCATCACTTGATTATAGATATCATGGTGGTCTTGACAGCCCACACAAGATGTAGTTTCTATCTATATGAATTTTTGGGATTACCTTAATTGATTAAACATATTATGACAAGGGTCTTGTTGAGGGCTTATTTTTAAGCCTATATTTACTTCTTTATTTTCTTGATTATGTGGTTGGTATTATGCTAGTAGCGTAGTTGTCCAGCTAGGATCAACTCAAGGTCAAGAATGACAGCAGGTGCCAGTTGCATCCCTAAGTTAAGGTGTGACAAGTACTATAGCCCTAAGTCCATAACTACTATAGAGAGGCATTACAATGCATACAAACAACACAAATAGAAGTTGTTGTAAACTATGAATCAACACATCAACGTGGGCTTTTTTATGCGAACTTAAGAGTTAAAGGCCTCATATGTTTAAGACTAGAATAAAGAAAATAAAGATACGAATAGACTCCTTAATTTTAGATTTTAACATGATGTAATTATTAAAAGTACGTATAAGAAATTCACAGATTGTAGGAAATTATACTTAGAACGATAATATATCATGTAAAATATAGAGAGAATTACACCAGTTCACTAAAGCTTAAACTTTATTTTCAGGTGAGCATAAAGATTTTTAGGTGATATTAGAGTACAATTAATAGGGTTCACATATTCAAGAAAAATAGTTACTAGCATTGTAAGATATAACAAGTTCAAGGTTAGGGCAATTGGTGTCTAAAATTCTAGGACACATCTTTTGGACAATCTAGGTGCATAGAAAAATGTATGAAATTTAGAGACATACCAAATCAAACCTACATGTAAGAATGAACAATGTTTGCACCTTATATGCGATATGTTGAGGTATTAAGTGAATTAGAGGGAAAACCAAAATACGATTCTAGATTAAAAAAATACTACAAATTGAAAGCATGAGTTTAAAATTATCCTATAGACACGTATTCAAAATGTAGACAACTTGTCTTCATTACATAATAATCAATAATACAACCAATAACACAAGGGAGACAAATTTGACCCATTATTAGGCATCAAGCTTACCACTTAAATTCATGAAATATTAGCATAAAAGGTGGGAAGTTCAGTGAACTTATTTATAGTAGTAAAATTTAGGAATTAAGACATTCAACAGATCTGGAGTTTAGAGCAATGTACTTGTAAGCTTTCCACAGAATTCATAAGGCATTCAAACTTTCAAACTATACAACTACCACATAAAATAAAACCACACCCAAACTACATAAGAATTGAAATTTATCGATGAGTCACCAGCCACTAGGCAGGATAAATAAGAATCATCAGAGAATCCACATCAACAAAGAATATCAAATCACATTTGAGAAATGATATCCACAATCAAACCCCAACCCTTGACTCGTCAAGATCACAAGAATCTCAAGGATTCTGGCCTGTGCTTATGTCACAAGGGTAAAATAACAAAGTAAAAAAATGTTCCTCAACTTACAAGCAACAAAAAATAAAATAATAGAAGAAGATAATGTTTTAATCAATGAATGGAGAAGAGAAGTGTCCTTATCAAGACATCAAGAGCTACCAATGATCTCTAAGAAAAAAAAGACAATGCTGCTTATATAGTAAAGAGGTTGATTGTTACGACCCAAGACTACCCCCTATATGTGCATGGTACCTAGAATCCCGAGAGACTCTAAGCAAACCACATGGAATATCATGACTCTAAGAAAACATGCATAACTGAAATAACCTAAATAAGCAGAATATGTTTAAGAAGATAATATCAATCATGATACTAAAATTTGAGTACAAAGACATAACACAGAAATACTAATATCTGACATAAGCCTTTACTAAAAAAGTGAGTGACTAGGACAAGCCGTGGCTGACTTGAATAATCTAAAAATTGGAAGTAAAGTCTGAATGACATAAAAGTAACATAAGTGGCATGTCCTCGAACCATGAGGATTTACCAAATCTGTGCAAATATGATCAGAATCCTATACAAATCGTAACCAGATGGATGTGTGCCAGAACCTATATTATAAGAAAATATAGGCACAAAAATTATGCAATCAGTACTCGCAATGTACTGAATATGGAGAAAATGCATGAGCATAACATAATAACATGATAATTCTGAAAATATGATAATGTAATAACCAAGTAAACATGACATAAAGTCGATCAATATGATTTAATAAAACATAGTACAAGGTCAATGTAATATTCCAAAGCAGTCATAATCGCAATATCTGTAGTAATCATAATCATTTGCAGGAGATACCATTAACCGACATAAACTATGTGAATTACAATATGGAGTTTAGTGTACTACTCTCACACAAAAAAGAGAGTGTCCTACTTGTCAAGGTAAGGAGTGTAATCATGAGCTTAGGTGAATCCACTAGCTAGAATCAATCAAGACTAATTCATACAAAGGCACGTAGTTCTAGGAAAAAGGGATTGCTACTAAAGGTCCCAAGACTGTACTAATGGGTGAGCCTTCATCCCAAGGTCCACTCGATGCTAAGTAAACTCCCAACAAAAAATATTTACAATTATAATCATATTCATAATTTTTGAAATGGTAAAAATATAGTAATACCGAATCATTTATACATACTCTCATAGTCATAAGAATAGGTCCTTTAAAATCATGATTTCATAACATAATCTTAAGATACTTATCTAAAAAATCTAAATCATGATATTCATTCATAATGAGAGATACTTCAATCGGAAGCATCCTATATTCATAAAAACCGATTGATACTTTATCTAAAAGAATTCTTAATTCATAAAATATTTCATATCATAATCCATGCATACCAACATAACTTAAATCATATCATAAAATACTTGCATAACATTGATGAGTCCAAGATTTGGACTCATTTAGGGTTTTATTTCTATAGATTTAGTATCCTCAAACGCTCATTTGGTGCCAATATCTGATGAAAAGTCCTTGAATTTCAGGTATATGGGTTGAGGACCAAAGCTAGAACATTAATAGGCAAAAAGGACAACACAAGCTGAAAAAGAGAGAGAAAAACAAGCCTGACGATCGCCAAAAGGATTCGGCGGATCGCCAAGTCACTCCCTGATCGCCTAAAGTTACAGAATCATGAGCCTGAAATTGGAAAAAAACTTGGGCGAAGTGCATTCCCCATCGGCGACTCACCGACTACATCGGTGAAGGATGACCATGTCACCGAAAGTATTGAGTGAAACCAAGTTGAACTCAAATAGGTGAGCTAAAAGATCAAAGGGCGCATCACGGAATTGATTGGCGATCTCGATTTCAATCGCCTAAAATTACAGTGCTTGAACAATGTAAAAGTGAAGAAAGAAGGTGAGAGGAAAGGATAATCGGTGAGTTGCCGAATGGTCGGCGAAGCCCGACTTTCCTCGCCGATCGACCCCAAAAAGCTACACGTCAGATTAGTATAAATTGATTTTTATAGGAGAGAGAATGGGGAAATATTGTGAGGAACAAACGATAGAGAGCAAAAAATACTGCATTTGTTGATTTCAAGTAATTTTAGCAAGGTTTTTCAATTGGGTTTTGTAATAGAGAAGATATTATTCACTTTTGACTTTCGAATTTCATTTACCCAGCTATGGAAAATGTGGCAGGTATTGAATTTCATCATTTTACTATGATTGGCTGAAACCCTAACCTTGGGGGTTTGACAATGTGACCAATTGTTGAGTTTGACTTAATGGGTGTTAATTTGAAGTGGGTCTGAGTTATTACTGTAGTTTAACTCCAATATTGCATGTTTAGTGTAATATACTTCAGAGTTTTATGCTTGCTCGAGAGAGAAGTATAGAACTAAGGTAGTAATTTGGCATCCATAGTTAGTAGGTCATGACGGTTTCAGCTTGAGAAAGTGAAACTTGAGATTTAGCCTTTGTATCTAGCTCGAAAGAGTAGATTTGATGAGAATGTGGGATGGTCTTCTTATGGATAGTGTTGAGGTTCGAGAGAACTCAACGGAAATACAGTAATTGTTCGAGAGAAAAGTACCTTACCTATAGTCCATTCTACCCATGACAAATTAACATTATTGGTAATGATGTATACCCATTGAGTTGAATTCTGCAGTTGGCTAGTCAATCCCCCAAGCGTTATCCCATTATTTGATTGTTCCTTGTGGATTGTTGAAGTGGTTTGGGAGTTTGACAACTATTTGTTTGGATTGATAATGTCGTCCTTGAGTTTGACTTATAGATTCTTAAGCGTTTTATTTGTTCAGCTGTAGAGGTCTTCGTCATAATTTCATAATCGAATTCAAAAGAAAGCTACTCTCTGTGGGATCGACCCCAACTCATTTAGTTGGGTTTATACTGATTTACGATCGTTGGCACTTAGAACTGGATGAAGTGACTTTGAAACGTTAATCAAAATGGCACCGCTACCGGGGAGTAGCATTTTTTAGAGTTCTTTTATCGAAGTTTGACTTGTGACTTTATCGGCTGTAGTTGAATCGATTTAGGCTGCATTGTGCTCGTGTTTATTGGGCTGAATAGAAGTAAGAATGAGTGATGCATAGGTGAATGGTAGCCAAGCAGGTCACCGAGATGGTATCGATGATATTAATAGTGTGTACAACCCATCCCAATCGGGTGAAATGGGTGCAATTTGCCTACCATCAGCTGATAAGAATGCAATATTTGAGGTCACAAGCACAACTCTTCATCTCCTCCAAATGAAGGGACTTTATGGTGGGCTGGCTCATGAAGATCCACATGGTCATGTGAGGAATTTCATAGATGTGTGCAGCCCGTTGTCATTCAAGAATGTGCCACAAGAATCAATCCGGCTCAGGTTATTTCCACTATCTCTGACTGGGGAGGCTAGCACGTGGTTGGCTGAGTTATCCAAGAATTCTATCACATCGTGGGATGAGCTTACCACGACGTTTAATGCAAGATTCTTTCCTCCGTCGAGGATGATGAAACTCAGGGATAACATTCAAGGTTTTAAGCGATTGGAGGGTGAACCCATCCATGAAACGTGGTTGAGGTTTAAGAAACTCCTACTTCAATGCCCAACTCACGAGCTACCAAACGATTTGCTACTCCAATATTTTACCAGAATCTTGATTCAGTTAATAAAAGAGTAGCTGATCAATTGGTTCGAGGGGGAATAATGTTGCAATCATTTGAGGTGGCCTCATTTCTTCTTGATGACATGACGGAAATAAATCAAGCTTTGTACACTCAAGAAGATCAAGTTTCTCCTTTTTGTTTTAGAATGACTCGAGAGCAACTTGATAAGGAAAGAGAAAGGGATGAGAACATCAAGAAGATGTTGGCCCAAATAGAACTACTACAAGAGAATGTGTTGGAGAATGTGAAAAAGCCCAAGGGAATAAGTGGAGTGTTTAGATTTGAGGAGGGTTCTTCCTCAGGTTATTCAAAGCCGGGAGAGAATCAAGGTTGGAATTCCAAGAGATACGAGGAGGGTTTCCACCCACTCTATTTTCAGCGAGGTGGGAATCAAGATTGGAACTCTCACAAAGAGGAAGAACAAAGAAGATACTATCAAGAATGGGCTGAGCAAAGTGATTATTGGAGAAGAGAGGATGACCATGAAGAAGACCACACTCAATCGAGTAAGAGCCCAAAGTCGAAAGGAAGTGCAAGTAGTCCTCGGGTGATGATTTGCTGTCACGCATCCTTGACAAGGTTGGAGGTTCAGATGATTCGTTAAAAGGGATGAAAGCCGATTTCTCGTCATTGAACAATAGTGTGAACTCTCATGCGGATGCAATTAAGCTACTTGAAGGTCAGTTGAGTTTACTTTCAGCACAGTTGAAACCAACTACGACGAGGGGAAATGGTGATAGAGGTCTAGCTGTGGTTACACGTAGTGGAAAGGTAGCGGTAGGTGATGTGACGGGCAACGACGAGGCTCAAGTTCATCAAGAAGACAAAGGTATGGAGGAAGAAGAAACACCCATCCATCAAAGCATCGCCAAAGGGTCACAAAAAAATGTGGAAAAAAGCAATCCAATTCCAAAAATAATGCAACCTCTACCCAAAATACCTCCTCCATTTCCCCAGCGCCTCAAGAAGAAGAATGAGGATGAGAAGTTCAAGAAGTTTTTATCGGTGTTCAAGACGTTATCGATTAATCTCCCTCTAGTGGAGGCATTGTTGGAGATGCCGGGTTATGCCAAGTTTATGAAGGAGTTAGTCACAAAAAAAGAAGCTTGGACTTTGAAACAATCGAAGTTTCTCATAGTTGTAGTGCAATTATGACTAAGGAGCTGATCAAAAAGAAAGAAGATCCCGGAGCATTCACCATCCCTTGCACCATCGGCATGCTCCAATTTGCCAAGGCCCTATGTGATTTAGGAGCAAGCATCAACCTAATGCCATA